>RJWJ010005556.1:0-67593 GCA_004363605.1 Indri indri | reverse complement strand
GATGATGATCAGAACATAATGGTTAAGGAAGGAAGAGAGGTTTCCAGCAGGTCAACACTCCCAACCAAAAGAATTAGAAAAGACCAGGTATATTACAATAATAATTTAAAGATATCAGATATCTACGTAAACAATGGCATCTAGATGCACACAAATTTTAGGAGGAGAGAGCCTCTCCAAAGTTATCTTTTGATCTACAGTCATTTTTTCCCCAAATGGAATATTTGCCAATTCTGGGACCAGGCTGTGGTTTTAACTTAGCACAGTCTGAGGACCTCCAATGGAAGCAGGTGTAATCAGTGAAACTTGCTGCAGTTGGGAAGAAATTAAGCGACGACGTGAAAATTTGGGAGGCTGAATTTAAAAAAAGATGTAGACCATGGTAAATAATATCAAATGTAGGAGAAAGGTCAAGAGAAACTGCAACTAAGAAGTTATCAATTGAAATTAACCATTCTCTGGAAAACTTTGCCAGGACATTTTTACTATAGTGGAAGAGGAGAAGCTTGATTGGGCTGCTAATAATAATTCACGTTTATTGAGCACTTACTATATATAATAGATTGTCCTAAGCTAGGATGCACATTCACACTTGTTTCTATGTTCTCTATGCACACTAACATACACCTCTATAAACTCAATTAGCTGGGTGTGGTGGCTCATTCCAGTAACCCCAGCTCTTTAGGAGGCTGAGGCAGGAGGATCACTTCAGGCCAGGTATTTGAGATCAGCTTGGGCAATATAGCAAAAAACCTGTCTCTACCAAAAAAATAAAAACATTAACCAAGCATGGTGGTGCATGCCTGTTGTCCCAGCTACTCTGGAGGGTGAGGTGGGCAGACTGACTGAGCCCAAGAGTTCTGGGCTGCAGAGAGCTATGATTGCACCACTGCACTGCAACCTCAGAAAACGACTCTGTCTCTCAAACAAAACAAAACAAAAAATAAACAAAAACTTCGTTTAATCTTCAATATAATCCTATGAGGTGGGTATTATTTTCACCCTCAATTTAAAGAAAAGTTATGGGGCCGGGCACGGTGGCTCACACCTGTAATCCCGGCACTCCAAGGCGGGCGGATAGCTAGAGGTCAGGAGTTCGAGACCAGCCTGAGCAAGAGCCAGACCCCATCTCTACTAAAAATACAAAGAAATTAGCTGGACAACTAAAAATATATAGAAATAATTAGCTGGGCGTGGTGGCGCATGCCCGTAGTCCCAGCTACTAGGGAGGCTGTGGCAGGAGGATTGCTTGAGCCCAGGAGTCTGAGGTTGCTGTGAGCTAGGCTGATACCACTGTACTCTAGCCCGGGCAACAGAGTGAGTCTCCAAAAAAAAAAGTAAAGAAAAGTTATGTAACTGACCAAGGCCTAACCACTAATGACTGCTGAAGCCAAGAATTGCCTGAGCCAAGCTACCTCCAGGTTGCTTTCTTCAGCTTCACCACACCACCTCCCAACATAAAGAAAGCAGACACAGAGAGAGTATTTCATTTAAATAGAATTCAGGCTTTAAGTTTCCTTTAAAAGTCTAAAGTTTTAAGTAAATTTTAAGTTAAAAAAATTTAATGTCCCCTTAAATAGCAAATATCATATTGATTCAATATCATATTGACTAAACAGCAGTATCATCAGCATTAAACCGTTCCCATACTCATAACCAACTCTTACAACCACCCCAAAGCCAATAACAATAGAACAAGGTAAGCTGGGAAGGATGGTTTGTCTCCCCTCCACCCACTCCCACCATAAAACCTTCTCCTGTGTTACTTAAGTTTGCCCTTGTGACTATTGATTTTACTGTAAGAAGTTGAACCTGAGAAGGAAGACAGGTTCTTTGTGGGAAGAATAATGTTTCATAGTGGAAGGAGGGCTAATCTATGAACACAGAAGTGTGTACGTGTACATGTATAATTTGTGTTTTATATAAATGTATTAGGTATGAACACAAATGCCATGTCATTTTCGAAATATTGGAATTGGGCTAAGAAATAGAGACCAGAATCAAAAACTCTAATGTATAACTGGAAGCAATTGTGGTATAGGCCACTTTCTTGGGATTGAAAAAAACCTGTATTTGACTCCAAGCTCTCCTATTTATAACTTTTTGAGCAAATCACACATATTTGAGACTCGGAACTTTTAGAACCAAGTCCTAACTCCATAATATGGAAATAACGCAGCTTTCAATATAAAGTTTTATGAGGATTAAATAGTAGCATATTTAGTAAAGGTGCTACATAAATTGAAAGGAATGATTATTGCATTGTTAATAGGTGAAGTTTGTATAAGTGTATCCCAGTATAGAAAGAAAAAGTGATAAAACTTTTCAGAAAAAAATTATATTCTAATGAATAAACCACACATCTGTACAATGAGTAATTGTTAGTTATTTCAGCTTTGTTGTTGTCAATATTTGTTAAACTACTTTAACTTCTAGCCTTATCTTGGTTTTACTTTCTTAAATTAACTTCCTGTGCTTTAAGTTTAAACAAGATTACTATACCCCTGAGAAAAAAGTCGCTTATTTGTTCATTTAAACTGAGCTTTATTCAGGACAATAAATTTAGGCCTTGACTTAAAAGGAGACAAAATGATTGGTTCTTTATTAAAGAAAAAAAAAAAGTTTCTCTTTTTAGTGACCTCATTTTCCCCGCTAAGTGTTGTCTTTGCCTCATTAACTAGAGCTAGAAAAAATTTCTAAGATCAGATTCCTTTACTGCTAAAGACCTAATCAGCTTTATCACTTCAGCAGAGCCCTCACCTTGTAGGGCTCTTCTGTCCAGTCAGGGGAAACAAATCTCAACAGCTTAATTACGCAAAGCTTTCTTGGGCTAATGCTCGGGTCAGATCTAATGCTAGGTGTCAAGTAGTCAACCAGGGCTTCCCAGGAGAAAAGAACGATCGAAGGCACACCCGATGTCAACTCCAGCCCATCCAGGAGGCCAGCCCAGGAACAGAATGGCTGGGTTCTGCTTTTCATGCTGTTTTTACTCCCCTCCATTACCTGAAATACTGAAGGTGATGATTCTAATCAAATTTTTGCTACTCCAGCAACATTCCTGGATTATTAACTAAATAAGTGAAGTTGAATTAAAGTAGAGGGGAAACAACAGCAAACCTCAAAGAACAAGAACAACTTTATCTGGCAAACTCAATTAATGCAGAGGAAGTTTGTCCTATAATGGAAAGCTGAGCTCGATGTCAGGAAGCCTGGTATCTACTTGTTGCTCTGCTATAACCCATAACCGAGGCAATTTGTTTAACTTGTGTCATTGCAGCCTCATCTGCACAATACTGCCTTTGCCTATACCACAGGTTTCTTCTGAAGAATGAATGGTACATGTGAAATGATTAAATGACATATGAAATATCAAGCACAAAATACTATAGACAGACTAGAAATACCTAAAAAAAAAAAAATTGCCCTTAATTTTCTTAAACTATATCATAGTGGTAAGAGTATAGCTCCAAAGTCAGATATATATCTAGTGCACACTTTTTAACTGTAACCTAACTTATGTAAAAAATTATATAATGTTACTTGTGTAATGTTAACTTATGTAAAATGTAAACTGCAATTTCCTCTTCTATAAAGAAAACTATTAATATTCACCTCCAGGATTTAGGGAGGATTAAATGAGATAGTGTACATGACACATTTAGCACAGCTCCTGACACACAGTTAAGTATTCTATGATAAGTGGCACCACTCTTATCATGGGAAGAAGACATCCATAGAAGACCCATATATAAATAAATTTCTTCCCATTCCCTTTTCCCTTCTCCCTCTCATCACAAACCTAATCCTCACCCCAATTTGGAAGGAGAGAATAAACTGGTATTTGATTCCTATAAATTCCTTAAATTTGTGGTTGTTTAATTTTGACTTTTAAACATTAAATTTTACTTATGTAAAGTTCAAAGTGAATTACACATTTGCCGTCAAAGAACAAACATGCCATAATCAAAACCTGTTTCTGAATATTCATGTCCACATTTTGAAAATAAACAAAATAGCGATCTGTAGGACACACAGCAATGACTGATGCTGCAGTTTCAACCATATGAGCACAAGTAAAGCACATGCATACGTATCTTTCATTCCAATGTGTGACCTCAAAGTCAGGAACTGTGGTCGACTCAACTTTGTGTTCTCAAAGCTCAAATACTGCCTGGCACAAAGTAGACTTTCAAGAGATGACAGCAGTACTATATACATTTACATATATGTGCATATAGACATATAAAAATCATTAAATATAATTGATCTCTATCTTGTAAACTAAACATTGTAGTTTCTCAAGATTCTGTCCTAGGTGTTCTCTCTTCACCCCCATACTTTCTACCCTGATAGGACTGAGGAAGATGAGCCTACAAAGAGGGCAGAAGGGATTTTAAAGGATTTTTACATGTGTAGAGCTATAAAAGGAAGATGCAAGTGTATGGGATTACAAAAGCTAATAAAAGAATATCTAAGGGGGAAGAGATATCAGGACCAAATGTTAGCCAAACACTAAGTAAAATGTAGATTAAAGATGCCCCTTTTATCTATGCCACTGAGATCAGAATTGTGCAAAGGAAGACCTATCTGTGTGAAATGACAGAAGTGGAAACATATTGGGCAATGATGACAATGTTGGAGGTGTGCCCACAAGAAGTTTAAAAACTAATATAGGATAGAGTGAATATGGATGGATAGAGAATGGATAGAGAAATATGACTGAGACTAGAAGAAGACACGGGATCAAGGGAAGGGTTCCGGGTTTATTTTTTTAATTATTCTTATTATTTTTAAGATGGAAAATACACATTTAGATATTGAAGAGGATGATTCAATTTGGTAGGAAATATTTGAGTGTACACAAGAGAGAAATAATAACTGTTAGTGTGACATAGAGTAAGATCCAAATCACGGGTCATAACAGGGGGCTCTACCTTTTTTTAATGACAAAAGAAAAGGAGAAGGTGCATAAAGATGTAATTTGTAGGAAGGGTAGACAAAATTTCTATTACATAGCCTCAATTTTCTCACCTGTGAGGACTGGGATGGTGAAAAGAAGGAGTTGTTGAAGTTTGGAGTGAATTGAATGGGGTGAAATGGAGAGGAGAATGAGAAACAGAATTGATCAGAAAAATACAGTAGGAGAATTTCCACTTGTATTTTGGTCCCAATTGAAGTTGATGACCATGAATTTCTAGTGATCAAAATCTATCACATGGTGTGATGTTTTTCAAAAATAGCATTTGCTTAGATTTAAGCCCAGAAAAAGTAGATAAAGATAAGCAAAGAATTTACGGAAACAGCAACCGTACCACAAAAATGATTATGGTGAAATTCAATTTTGATATGATAAGCAAGTTGATGAACTGGCAAAAGACAGATGGATGGATGGAAGCTCTCGATGACATTGTTGGATGATCTCAGCAAAATGAATATAGTAGAAGGAGATAAGTTTATGGTAAGGAAGAGAGATACATACATGTGAAGTGAGAACAGTGGTGAGATACTACAACATCCATTTAACCAGAGAGGAGGTTACTAAGGGGAAATAAGGAAGTCACTGAATCTTGGAAGTGGGAAGGTAAAAGAACTAACTATTAGAGGGCTTTCCACACATGTACTGGTGTCATTAGTATAATCATGGGCCTTGGAAGTAGAGAGACAACTCTAAATGAGGCCGCTCCCGAAGTTTATAATGAGTAGAAGAAAATGACTTAGTGTCCAATGGAAGGAAATAACGAGGATGACGTCATGGTTGAAAGTAAAACCACTCAAAGCAGCCCAGGTGTTTCCCAGCCACTGACCTGGTCCTAAGTTACATGAGAAATAATATCTTCTCTTTTGGAGAATGTTTGGGAAGAAGCATCCACAGGCTGGAGCCACAAACAGATGATAATTATAATTACATAATTATGTAAATAAACTTATGTTTATCTCCTGTACTATTAATAAAACATAAGCTCGCTGAGAGCAGCGACTTTGTAATGTTCCTCCCATTACTGAACCACAAGATTTCTATTGCGTGTGAGGGCTGGAAAGAGTTCCAGTACATTATAGAAAACAACTATGCAGTATTGGCGAATTCTAGTTAATAGTTTTGCCTAAAAAAGAAAAAAATGGTAATAGGTATTTAACTTATTTTTACCTAACTTACACAATTTTGTTGATATGACGCTCTCTGGAGAAAATTCCAGATAATCTTCCCAAGCTAATTTAGAAATCATGAAAACAATAATTACCTCCCTTAAACCATTAAAGAATGCTATAAAGCATAAATTTCTGCCAATGGGCCCCAGATCTTCTATAGAGTAAGTATGTCAAAACTTAAAATTTTAGAATCTAATTTATTTTCAAATGTGAATATTATATATTCGTCCAAAAAGATGAAGATACACCTAACTGACAGATGATATCAAAAGTCCAATGTGCAACCAGCAGTTACTATGACCCATTGTAGTTCCTCTCAGAGGCACTGTTGATTTGGATTTCCGCCTTCTCAACTAAGGATTAGTGGAAAGTGTTAGAGAAAACGAGTTTCTCTGAGACAGACTGCTGCATGCCAGGCTGGTTTGCCCACTGACTCATGTAATAGCTCACTTCTAAGAGCTAAAGTGTGAAACTGCCTTTAGTCAAGGCCTTGGGACTCTCTGAAATTAATGAATTCTTAGCAACCTATTGGTTGTTTATTTGTTTATTGAGTTACTGGAGGAATTCCAGAACCTGTAATCACAAAAAGTATATAGACAAAATATGTAAGAATGTAGAATATGTAAGAATGTAGAATATATATTCTTTGACTTTAAAGCTGCTTGTGAGAGTAATTGGGGGTTCTAATTATATGTCAACTAAGCGTGCAAGGCAATTAAGACACATACTCAAGCCCAAATCAATTCTTCATTTAACTCGTAACAGATTTCAAATTTGAGCTATCCTTAGCACCTCTGTGACTCACAGCTACAAAAGAATTCAAAATCACTGATTTTCCTTCGGATGTCCCGAGATTAAAGATGGCTGGTTCTTGAGAAGGCCTTAGTCCTAGAAAGACTTCACAACTTCACAACAGGACTTTATAGTCTGCAGGGAGTAACTAGAGACCCAGCCAGTCTAAAACAAACACTCTCTTACCTGAACACGTATGTGCTTTTTGCATAGTTACAGTATCTGCCACTCAGCAAGAGCTACTACATGGGTTTAGACATTCTTTTCTTTCATACATACACACGCCCACATAGTCCTAGCTATCAATGTGTCATAATAATATAATAGTGACTTAGTTGATTTTAGACTGCAAATACTATGTATAATGTCACCAAGTATTCTTGAATAAAACATCAATGTATCCAATTACAAGGGCTTTGGTTACAAAAAATATCCCGAGGCTTCGTATTACCAATTGCCTGTATGATAAGAAAGAATATCACATTATGTAACATGGATAATAATATCAGGTATAACAAAACTGCACTTATGTGAAAAGCCAACTACAGCATCCAAATCAACTACAACCCTTTTCAGAGTGATACTGTATTTTGCCTGATCAATAGAACATCAGTCGAAGCACCCACTGGTGTCCAGGTAGCAGTAAAAATGCAGGACCACAGATCTAAAGAAGAAAATAAAACCTAAGAGATTTCACACCAAAGTAGACTGTATAAAAGAAAAGCCCAAAGATGGAGATATTCAGAAGACTCCATGCTAAAATGAATATGCAAGCATAGTATACTCTTATGTTTCAAATTAGCCCAGGGAGTTGGCTATCCCTAATGTAATCACCAACAGTATTTGGAAGATCTAAATAGAGGAACTAACAAAAATCATTATCAGATCTTATGCTAGAATGCTGAAGTTCATAATAATAGTCCATTAGTTATTTAAATTAATTCTTCATTTCTAAAATCTTACACTTGTAAAAGATTATCAGTGGTCTTTTAAATTTGAATAGATATTGATGCAGGTTAATATGTATCAAAAACACATGACTTCTTAGTCTTAATGTGACTAAGAGAGACCTAGACAAACTTTTCGTCTCTGAAAACAAACCCAAAACCTGCAATGAATAATGTTCACAAAATAAACCCAAGAAAAGTTTTTGTGTTCTCTGCATATTCTTTATATCATTGGATGGCTTTGGAGAAAAAAAAGAAAAAGTATACATTGGATTCTCCAAAAGGTTTTGATATAAGACCCGTATGATAACAGAGATAGACACGTGCGTACGCCCACGGCACAGACAGTACACGCCAGAGTCAGGCAGCAGAGTCCCAACTCTGAGCCACAGACCTCAACTCGAATCCCTGTTCTGACCTCATGAGGTCATTGGGAGGATTAAAAGAGATTATACACAATTTAGGACGTTTTCCACAAATGTTAGCTTCTTCCTCCCTTTCCTATCCTTCCCCAGGGACTGATTCATCACTGGCAGTGCCTTAAGACACAGCCAGTGAGAAACAAGGTGGCAAAAGGCAGCTCCAGTTGACACTATTGTTGGAGAACATAAGGAAACATTGTTTAGCTCTTCTGTACCACAAAAACTCACACCGCAAACTCACTACCTTCCCCATTCCTAACTTCTTGCATCCCTTTCACTGAACTCCCTTACGTGACTTCTTTGCCATTTCAATTCAGGGCATAAGTACGGTGCAGCTGGCTGAGACTACAGACCAGTGTGAGGTACGCCAGCTCCCTGCTCTCTTTAGAGCCTTCTCCAATTCCAATACAAGCAGACAGATAGGCAGAGGATGATACTACCAAACACATTCTAAATGCCTTTAAAAATGCATTCAGAAATAAAATTGAAGTAGGACCCACTATTCATGACATGAGTTTAGCAAAAGAGAGGAAAAACCAAAAAGGCAATTAGAAGAGGAAAATAAAAGATTACTGAAATAATCCAAGATCTAAAAATGTCATTAAACACATTTTTCATCCTATGGATCTGTCCTTAGATACATAAGCAAGCAACTTGCACCATAAAAGATTTGGTATAAACCGAAAGTGGGGAAGCAAAGAGTAGCAGAAAATTCATCAGCAAAATGTCATTTCTATATCTTTACTATCATAGCTCTACCATCTGGGTTATATTTTATAGTTAGTTGTCTGGGCCAAAAATAAAAGATGACTGGTTAAGGTTTCTATTTCTATCAACGTGACACTGAATTACAGTACTATTTTTCCTCGCTTCCTGAGATGTGCCATTTGTCTTCCTACAATCCACAAGCAGAACCTTTTAAATTTTAGCACCAACATTCCAATCTTACACACAGCAGATCACTTCACTTGTACAACTATATCTGAAAAATAATGCTTTCAAACTAACACAGTAAGTCTATTCCCAGCCACATTTAAGTGACTCTCAAGAGCTTTAATTTACACTCAGGAAGCTCAATTAAGAAAATTAAAATTAGTAGTGAGACTCTATATGCACCATCATATTAAATATCTATTGACATATGAAATCTGTTGACAATATGCACTTTTAAAGGAAAGCAATCTTTAAGTAAACCAGATGAGCAACTGCAACTGAACAGGTAAGATAACTGGATTAGTCTACATCCAGGCAAAGTTCAACCAGATGCTAAATGTGAGCTACCACATCACGAAGTCAAACATGTTAATAAGTAATTGTTTTGTTAAAACCTCTTGGCAAAAAGAGAACTCCCTACTCACATCATAGTCGTTTACAAATTTAGTCATTTCAAAGGTACTACAATCTTTCCTTGTTGAAAAAATAGGTTAGGGTTAGTGTGGAGAGAGATTTTTACATAAAGTTTATTAGAGTAACTATTTTATGTACTCTTAGTTGAATTTAAGAATAGAAAGCTCATAAGCTTTTTTTTTCTCTTTTGTTTTACAGCCAAATGATCAAGTGCAGTGACACCTTTAGCTGTAAGGTTTAAATAGTACAAACATAATTATATGTTATTATATAATTTATGATATTAGTGCTTTTACCTAGCAAAAGCCTAGTTAAAATTCAAAAATATTTACAAGGAAAGGTAACGAAAAATGCATTTCATAGTAAGCTTCTACAGAAGAAAATAATGGGGAAATTTGGAAGATATCCTAGCGCTACTGAAAAATGGATACGTACATGCGAATATGCACATCCATATTTGCCTTGATTTTTTCCTTAAAAAACTAGTTAAGCTGAATAAATTAAAAGTATACAGTTTATTTAATTCTTTTCAGAATATAAACTAAATATTTGGTAATACACTTAATAAAATATGTGTCATATATCAGCAAATGATAGTCTTTAAGACTTTGAGAATCTTGTAAAAAATTTTAAGGCAAAAAATTGTTATCTAGAAGATTCAGAGATCTAAAGTTAGTCAAAAAAAAAAAAAAGAAGGAAAATAACATCTTTTTCATATCACAAGTCAGTATTATTTTTGAAGAATATCCATAATCTCTCTGGGTGTCTGGTAGTCAATAAAAATGGATTGAGACATAATTAAAGAAATCACAACAGTAAGAAAAAAGAAAACCTTGGAGCTCTTTGTACAATTACAAAGGCCTGAAACTACTATATTTTAAAAATGTGACTGATTCATAGACCAATTTTGTTACCCATATAAAACAAAAGCAATGGAATAAAATCAGGTTTTAAAGATAGATGAGGAGAAATAAACTATCCTCATTGAGAAAAGCTCATGGGGGACCGGGACAAAAGAGGAGGGAAAGCCTTAATTTTACTGGCAGGATTTAGTTATAGGTGAGGGAAGTTGACAGACATAATTACCAAGTGCCTTCATTAATAAAGAGTTTATAGAATAGAAACCAACCCAAAGTGATTTAAGTGGCCTAAAAGAGAGTGTCACTCAAATAATTAGAGAAATTGCGCAAATCAAAAGCCTTCACCAGAGACATCAGAAAATACTTAGCCTACTTAACCTTTGTACTGATTCCACATATTGGCAAATTATCTAGATGTTGAAGGCTGCAAAATACCATAAGATAGATCAGGTCAAAAGTTCTCAAAGCGTGGTCCTGGCACCAGTAGTATCAGCAACACCTGGAAACTTCTTAGAAACGCTGTGGAACAGTGTGATCGGTTTTCACAGCGCCTCCAGGTGATAATGATGCAGCTAAAATTTGAGAACCACTTATCCAGACTGATCTCCATGCTGAAGCTAGAAATTACTTGACAGTCTTAGTCCTCTAGTTACTAATAGAAAAACTGATTCTAAGGACCAGTTGTCTTCTTCAGTATTGTTTTCTTGGTGTGCGGGTGCGCGCACACACACACAAAATAAATCCACAAGTGGATTCATGAGTTTTCTTTATCAGATACCCAGCTAAAACAAAAATATAAGCATGTATAAAATACTAATTTTAAAATGTTTGAAAAATTGGCCATTCATCAAAAAAAATTCATGGAGTGTCTAATATTTCATAGACTAATATTTGACAGAAAGAAATGGCTAATTTTTGGTTCCTGTCCCCAAGAGAGTCACAATGTGGCAGAAGAGACAGACATGTTGGGAAATAACTATAGCACAGTTATTTGTGATAAAGCAGAGTTAGAGAGGTAGGAAAGTTGATAGGAGGGAGAAAATTACCTGGGAGAAGAGCAAAAGACTTCAGGGCAAGGGACCTTTGAAACATCCTTCATTCACCAAGCACTTAGTGAGCACACTATACATTCTAGCCACTAGGGATACAAAGACGGATAAAAGGCAGAGCCGCAACTTCTAGGAGGTTAAAATCTGTGACATGTGTAGAACAATAACACAGAAAAAGGGAAAGGGTTAGCAAACTATTTTCTACCTGGGAAAGCAGACGATTGAAAAGGAAATGATTACAGAGCAGAGTTTTAAAACAGCAGAAAAGAGGACATTACAGACCAAATGAGGTCCATCTGCAAAAGACTGACAACAGGGAACATCATAAGCTATTGGCACAAGCAATTTACGGACTGCGTAGTTATAGTTCAGAAGAGAACAGAAGAGAGAAGGTCCAGGAGATAGGAGGCTGGGACCTTTTGTCCCACCAGCAGGAGTCTGCCCTTTATTCTGAAGGAAGAGTCATGCCTTTGAAGGGTTTTACAAATGACATAATATGATTGACTTGCATCTTAAAAAGGTCAGTGTGGTAGCAACAACCAGATTGAAGAACTGCATTCTCATCAGAAAGACCCAAACATCTAACAGTATACCTTAAACAGGCTGGGATATTACTCAGTCGAGAAATATTTACTGCTTGTCTGCTATGTACAAAAATGTGGAAAGATTTAAATGGTATTGCTACATTCATATACATATTTATGGAGAGATCAAATATTATATATTCAAGAAAACATACCTGTGTGTGTAGATTATTTACTTTTAAATCCAAAATTTAATAACAAAAAAGTGTTTAAAATAACTAAAAGTCTCAGTCTTTATTTAAATTTAATTGGAGACTTAAAGTCATAAACATTGTCTTCACTCTAAGATTTATAAAACAGTAAGTGGAAGTTGATGTAATAAAATGCCAAAGTTTCACCCCTTTCACTTTAAGTTAAATCCAGTTTTCATAGATAGGAGAGTGGTGAAAATTCATCTTTAATTTTCTCTGTACTGCATGTCACCAAAAAGCCAAAATGATTTACTCAACTAATCTAATTCAAAGTTCCAGATTTCAAAAATGTGAAGGTTCTCAGATTTGTAATCAGACCTAAACTTTACTGTCATAAGTGCATAACAAATCCTGGCACAAAGAAAAATGGTCAGAATATATTTACTCAGAAATCAATTAGGACCACTGAGAATTACTTAAATACGATAATTTGAGTTGATGCATAGGACAAAGAAACTATGTAAAAATTATCCAGAAATAAAATTGTTTCTTTTATACTAAAACCATAGTTTTATTTTTTAAAAATAATGCTTTTAGAACAGAAATCACTATTCTGTTTGTACCAATTTTCTCCTGTAAGAAAATAGAGGTTATGCAAAAATCCCTTAAAATTCCTATAACAAAGACCAAAATATAATGTTCCAGCAAGGTAATAATGAAAACCTCCATTTGACTATCTTAAAAGGATCAGACTATCTTACACACTCAATGATAAGGCAGACTTAATCATGCATGGCTTAATTGGCCGATACCTCCCCTTCACCTCTTCCTGAAGTGCCCATGCTAACGCCAGAGATAAACGATCAGAAAAATCCAAGGCATTGGGAAAATGAAAGTAAAGGAGACAAATAATAAAAATGTCAGTTTCACTGTCAGTAGACCCTTATGGCATATGCACTTGTTCATTAGATAACTATTTATTGAGCACCTGACATGTACAAGAAATAAACATGAAATAAGTTGATGCTTTCATGAAAAACATTCTAGTACGGAAAAAAGACAATAAAGAACCAAACAGAATGGTGACCAATGTGCTATGGAGGCAAGGAGCCAAAGAACAAATGGGTAGAAACAGGGTGATCAGGTAAGTTTCTGACAAAGTAAAATACGAGCAGAGGCCAGCATGTAAAGATGGAAGGAATACCGTTAAAGGCAGAGGGAACAGCAACCACAAAGACCTGGAGACAGAAGGAATCTTGGAGCACTCCAGAATCAGAGGGCTGAACGAGGGCTTGATGTGGAGCTAGCCAGGAGTCAAATCCGTGATTAAAAATTTGGATTTTATTCAGACTCTGTTGAGAAGCTGCTGGAGGATTTGGGGTAGAATTCCTAAATTCATAGTATCTAACGTGTGTTGTTTTTTTTTAATCATACAAATTACGCATACACAAATTTTACTGTAGCTTAAGTAGGAAAAATATTTCAGCTAGGAAATCAAGGAACTGAACATGGAAAAGGTGGAGTTTAAGTTAGAACTTAAGATGAATACATTGCTTAAAATACTTGTAAATTTGAGTGGGATGGGTAGGGAGAAGATTATGGGAAGCAAAGGTCAGAACTGTAATTTTTAATGGAAAATAGCAAGTTCAGCACATCTCCTTTAACCACCTTCAAGTTGCTGAATAACTGATGCCCTCCCTGCTTTCTTCAGGGTATCAGGGTTTTTTTTTGTTTTTTTTGTTTGTTTGTTTTCAGCATATTATGGGGGTACAGATGATTAGGTTACGTATGATGCCCTTGCCCCCCTCCCCCCCAAGTCCGAGCTTCAAGTGTGTCCATTCCCCCAGAGGTGCGCATCGCACTCATTGTTCGTGCATATGCCCGTCCCCTCCTGCCCCCTGCCCAGCATCCAATGAATGTTATTCTTATATGTGCACTTGTGTAGATCAGCTAATACCAATTTGATGGTGAGTACATGTGGTGCTTGTTTTTCCATTCTTGGGATACCTCGCTTAGTAGAATGTGTTCCAGTGCTTTCCAGGAGAATACAAGAGGTGCTATATCACCATTGTTTCTTAAAGCTGAATAGTACTCCATGGTATACTTATACTACAGTTTATTAATTCACTCATATATTGATGGACATTTGGGTTGTCACCACATCTTTGCAATTGTGAATCGTGTGTTTTTAAAAGAACAGTCTACTGTGAGAACAGCCTATCAAGGGCAAGAAAGGAAACTGGGAGAAGCGTGGAGAGGCCCGTGTCTGGTATAAGAGATGGCAGAAGCCTGGACTTCAGCAGTGCTCTCAAATGTTCCCACATTAAGAAACAAACAGAAAATGATAATAGCTGTGTGGCTCATGGAGTAAATGGACAAGTTTGAGGCACCAACCTACAGGCTAGGTTGTCCCAACACAAACTGACTCTACACTTGTAACAACACTGCCAGGGAACACCGGCATGCCACCGCTCAGAAGCACTAGTCTACGAGAGCGAGAGCAAGAAGTGGTCAGATCGGGACAGGTTGCTCACAGGTAGGGTGTGGAGAAAAAAAAGCTCTTCACAATATGGTAATTAAGAAACCAAAACATTATGTACTCCTATTTCATTGAATACCAAGGTTAGTACACACACACACACATATATGCCTGTGCAAAGACAGACACACATACGTGTCCCACTCGGACACTTATCAAAATATCAGGGATCATCTCTGGAAGGGAAAAAGGGTGAGATTATGAGTTACTTTCACTTTCTATATATTTCTGCAATAATTTATTTATAACAAGTTTATATTGGTTTAGTAAACAGCGTGTATGTGTAAAAGTTTGAATAGTCTTTCTCTCCTTTAAAATAAAATATGTCCTTTCAACCAAATCATCAGGAGTAGAGGGGAAGAATATAATTTCAAGTTCCAGAAGAATGATTCAGTGTGTTTTCAATTTTCATTCTTTTATGTGAAAATCATAAATCTTTAGGAGAGGACCATAAAAATTCTAACTATACTACTTTTCTAGCAGTTGAAGATGTAACTTAAAACATTATTCTTTCCTTTTCATTTAAAGAAAGTTAAAAATAAAGCAAAAGAATGTGACTTTCTTCTGTTAAGAACTCTTCCACACAATCTCTTCCATTCTCCAGTCCATAACATGTATAAACATATGTAACATGGATGTAATTTCTTAGAAAATGTCTTAAAGTTTATAGGCTCAGCCGATAGTTATCTTGGGGGAGGAATTGGTTGGAATGGGTGAAATGATATGAAAGAGGAGTTTTATTTTTTACTTTATTGATGTCTGCATTTGAATTTTTATAAATATTTATCAATATGTCACCTGCATAACTTAGAAAACCTTTTTTAGGCCTAGAGAGCATATTATTATTCTTCTCTGGACTATACTTCTCATGACATGGCTCCCCTAAAAATATATTTTCCATTCCAATTTTTTAAAAAAGAGATTGGACTTTATTCTAAATGTAATGGAACAGGCTTATAGCAGAGGAGTGACATAATCTGAATTATGATCTAAAGAAGCTTATTTTGATGACCATGAGAAGTGGTTTGTCGGAGAGAAGAGCCAGAAGCAGAGACTGTATTAAGGAGGCCACTGTAGTTGTTCGAGGAAAGGATGGTGACATTAACTATGAGGATGGCAGAGGAAATGGAGAAAATGGCCTTAACTATGCTAGCACAGCAAGTGGCATGAAGTATGCTTTTCTATACCTAGTCTTCAGGCAAGAAAGAAAGAGGGCTGGGGTGTTTTCACTGCTTTTCTAATTTGAATTGGAGAGCTGGCAAATTTTTTTTTTTTTTTTGGAGATACTTGCATAATGTCCATTTCTGAAAGCAGTTTTCCTAATCTTCTAAGAAATTTGGAAGACTTACATAATCACTTTTACACATTTGGAAGCAAGTAAGGTGAAAATGATTTCAATGCAAACTTCTTTCTCTGTTTGACTCTAGTATAAAAGCATGCCGTCACTTCAAATGTTAGAAGATACTGCAAAAAATACGAAGTCATACTGAATTATTTTAAAGATACCTAAGAAATACTGCTTTAATAGTTTAACAATTAATGGTATAGTTGTCCTCTCAAGAAAAAAAAACTTAATCTAAATTGCAAAACTGATATGCATTCTCTTAGCTTTTCCACCTCTGTTTTTAATTATAGGCTGTGGTCTCTACTTAGTATTTCATCCTGAGACTAGCTAGCAATAATTTCTTTTTTACCCCTCTTAATCTGTCATTCTGTCAAGCCTCTGAACTTCATTTTCTATTTTATCTCCTCAAATATAAATTCCATCTTGTCTTTATTTTTCATCTACTTCAAGTTCAATGCTTAAAATAAAAATTTCAAAAAAGAAATTTTAATTTTTGTTCAAACATATTTGATTCGTGGTTTTATTTCTTTTGGCTTGTATGACTACAGATGTAAAAGCAGAAATCAATATTCATACATATTTCTCAATAGGTTATATGAGTTTGAAATTTGAACATAATGCTTATAGAGGGAAAAGATATCAAAAACAGTGAACAAATTACAGTAAATTTTCCAAACTAGACCTTAAGATATTCCACAATACAGGTGAAACACTATATTATACATTTCTAACAGGTTTATTTTTTATACTTTCTTCACAAAATACACTGTGACCAACTCTGAATTAGCAAAATGTTTAAAACGCAGTAAAATCTAGCCACATGACTACAGTTATCAAAGAGCAGGTTATTATGGTAGAGCTTAAGTCTAGAGCAAAACTGTCCAAAACACTGTCTGCCACAAAGGATACGTTCTACATCTGTCCTATATGTTAGCCACTAGCCAGCCATATGTTGGCACTGAACACTTCAAATGTCGCTAGAATAAAGAAAGACATTTTTAATTTTATTTAAATTTAAATAATCACATCTGGCTAGTGGCTGGTTCATTTGAACAGCACTACTCTGAAATATGAATTTCAACAAATTCAGGGACTAGCTTTTAGGTGGTATATTAATGATAGTAAAATCAGAAGTAAAAAGCAACTGGTGTGTTATGATATATTTTCATATAAGAGTAATATAAATTCCATAAGAATCAAGAAAGTAGGTCCTACTCTTGAAGACAGCCTCATGTTGGGTCCTCACATGGTAGGCTAATTATTTCATGGCACCAACAAGCAAGAGTAACATGACTAAGTTAGAATCCAATATCAGGAGTTACTCAGCCTGAGAAAAGTCTCTCCACATGTGCAAATGACAGAACTGATCAAGTGTGCTTTATCTGGATCAAGCAATGCTGTATGGCTTGCTATTACAGTCAAATATTACTTTCTAGGTTTGGATTTCATCCCAATTTTATGGATGATGAATTAAGCAGCCTGGTGAAAGTTACACTGCAACTCAAAATTGTTGACAAACCAATTTTATGTATAGTTTCCAACATGTTTTCTCCCTAGCTTCAAACAGTGTGGCACAAACTCAAGATTAAATTACTGAAATTAATAAATTCACAGTAGTGAAAATATATTATAAACTATGTTCTCTTAAAGGGGGATTTTCATCTTAAGGGAATCAGATTAAGAGTCTTAAGTTAAAATACAAACATTGATCATCAATATCTAGATCTTACAAGCCTAAATTTTGAAACTTTTGTTTTTGTTGTTTTCCAGTAGTGAGTTTTTTCAAGGAGCATTAGACTTCCCATATACAAAAAGAACAGTAATTTCCCAAAGAAAAAACTTAGAGTTTATTTACTTATGTTATCTTTAATAAAAGGTAAACCCTAAACCAGACCCAATTACAGGGTATTGGTGGGGGGGGTGGGGGTGGGGGAAGGCAAAGAAAGAAGGAAGAGAGAATGACAGACACTTTCTCCAAAATCAACTTGACCCTCAGTTGCTTTGGAAAATCAATTTAAGACAATAGACTTAGATAACAAGAATAGCTACCTTTTTTATGAGTTTACATGTCAATGTGAAACATTTACATAAAATGTCTACTTTATGAAATAAATTTTAAAAATGAAATACTCTTTTAGTCTTTTCATAATAGGAGGTTATCTGGTACTTCTTTTTTTTCCAAGAATTTGGACCTGGGGTCCTAAACCAATGACAAGAACCATTCTAAGTACTTTACATTCTAGAAAATTCATGAACGACTGAGCCAAACTTCCTTAAGTGTTTGCTGAGAGGTGCCAGAGCCCAGCCTTTCACAGTCCACCACCTCCAGATACCCAGCCGATCTGAGCAGGGCCATGACGACAAGGGAGCCAAGTATAGTACTGACAGTGACAGTGACAGGCTTCCCCACCTGTGTGGAGGAAGAGAAGCAGGTGCGCTTACCTCACAGGAACCTCCCCAGAGCCAAATGCAGGGAAGGATCTAAAGGGATCACTTGAGACTGTGGTGTCTGTGACAAGAGGAGGCTGGCAACTGGCTCTCAAATGCTGTATGAGAGAGTTCTTTGGGGAATTTGGTAAAAAAAAAAAAACAAAAAAAAAAAACACTCTTCAGAAGGAAAAGGCAGTTCCTTTCTCATTGAGGAGATTGTTAATGGAGGGACACTTGCTGTCGTTGCCTCTAGCAGCAGAACCACAAGAGACCAAAATGCACTGAGTCCAGTGGTCTGCTGTTAAATGTTCAACAAACGGCAGGGAGATGAGGGTGGGGGAAAGACAGACCATAGTTTGTGGCATTTAATTTCAGTGGCGGAAATACACCGTGGCCAATTTCAAGCTACCAATATGAAGTTTCTGAACGTGGAGTGGGGAGAGATGTACAGCAGCACGCTGCTATTATACAGTATTTCCCACCACAGAAAGACAACAGATGCAAAGCAGTATCAGGAGCATAGATAATAGCATGCAGCAAAATAATCAGGAAGTGATGTCTTGAGTACCTAGTACTTTCTTTTTAAAATAAAGTATTTGATTATTCGCTCACATATATAATGAGAAATGTCTGTGTTAACAGCAAGAGCACAAATTCCTGAAAATTTGTCAGCCCTTGCGATCCAGGACAAGCCAGCTCTTAGCAAGTAGATGGGCATGTCCCTGCTGTCCTGAGCGTTTACCTGTCTCCATACGAAAGAGCACCTTGTAGAGGTAGTATTGGGGCTCTCAGTCTTCCCAGGCAGCACCTAAGTGAGAGGCCACCCTGTTGGAAAGGCCAGAGTAGTGAACCACTGTGGTCCAGAAGGGACAAAGCTGCTTCTTTCCAGGAAGGAGAGGGCTGGTACGAAACAGAACAGTACACCAAGTAAACCACCCACACCAGCTGTGACAAAAGACGACACTCATCAGTGGAGCTTTGTAGCAAAGCTAAAAAGCTATAAAAGAAGAAAGAGTAAGATCAGGAGGTCCCCCCGACACCTGATGTGGGCTCGGCTAAGGAAGAAGATACCCGCCTCTTTTATGTCTGTTCCAAACCCAGTCCTGGGTAGGAGAAGACAAGAGAAACAGCCGACTGCGTACTGATTCCTCTCTTTCAAACGGCAAGCAGCAAGTCTAGGCAACAAAGGGTGGAGGGAAGGCAAAATAAAAGGATGTAGACTTAAACTGGGCTGAACTGCATTTTGATCACTCAAAGTGATCAAAAATTATATTATTTGTCCAACATGTTCTGAAGAGTCAAGGAAAAGTGAATTGACAAACACAACTGAAAACAATGGCCGGTGGTAGGGAATAGGTTAAAGCGTCCGCGAGTTGAAACCTCACAATCTGGTAAAATATATGTTTAAACAGTGTTACTACATAGAATATGGTGCTTAGTACCCACCCACAACAAAATCAAAGACAGATAAGTTTTCCCTAAAGAAAAACAACCTGTTTTAAACACTGATATCATACAAATGGTGATACGTGTTGTCCTGCTATTTCTATGTGGGCATTTTCCCCTCTCATAGATTTACATCAAATGTAAAGAGCTGTAAAGTGTTCTAAAAACATAAGTCATCACCATTAAGAATAGTAACAGTATTTGGATAGGTCTTTATAGTTTACAAAGTACTTTTATATTTTCATTTTTACAGACGGGGTCTCACTACGTCACCCAGGCAGGAGCGCAGTGGCCATTCACAGGGACGATCATGGCGCACAGCAGCCTCCGACTCCTGGGCTCGAGCGATCCTCCCGTCCCAGCTCCTGCGTAGCTGTGTCTGCAGGCATGTGCCACCACGCCTGGCTCGCAAAGCGCTTTCATGCACATTACTTCATCTGATCCCCATAAAAGGGGAACAGTCATTAATAGTCATATCTTGTAGACAGCAAAAATGAAGCTGACAGAAATTAAGTGACATGTTCACTTAAAAGCCAAAATTTAAATATATACAAAGGCCTGTATAGTCAATTATCCGATATACCTTGTTCTACTCTGTATATCAATTATGTCACCAGAAAAACTACATAATTTAGGACTGATTTGACTATTATAAATGATGTGGCTAATAAACACACATTCTGCTAGGCTGAACAACATTTTTCAAACTTAGGCTCATCTTTCAATTTTCAGAAAACTAATCGTAAATATAAGCAACTCTTTTTGTTATTCAATGATTAACAAACACATAGACAATGGTGATCATGTACTAGAAACTTTCCCAATTGCTTTAAAATATTAATTTATTTGGTCTATAAAGACCAAAAGACAACCCTGTGAGGTAAGGGCTAAATGATGACTGACAAAGACACAGAAGCAAAGGGGGGGTGTTTTTGCTAAAGTCACACAGCTAGTGAGCGGCAGCACCAGGATTCAAACCCAGATAGTCTGTCGCCACAGTCCTTGCACTTTGCTTGCTATTCAGTGTCAAATGTAAATAACCTCATCAAATGGAATTACCTTTTAAGATTGCATCTGGGACTACAAATTTAAACTTGGAGGTATTCTAATCTCTAAAGTGGTGCAAAATTTAATTAAGTGCTTCAGAGGGTATTTGAGTGACATTAAAAAATTTTAAATTAGCATATAGTATGGTCTAAATGTTTGTGTCCTCCCATGTCCAAAATTCATATGTTGAAATTCTAACTCCCAAGTGATGATATTAGGAGGTGGGGCTTTTGGGAGGTGATTAGGTCACGAGGCGTCCACCCTCGTGAATGGGATTAGAGCCCTTATTCATCAGACCTTCATCCCTCTACCCTGTGAAGACATAAAGAGAAGGTGTTGCCTATGAGACAAGAAACGGACCTTCAGACACCAGATCTGCCAGTGCCTTGATTTCGGACTCCCCACCCTCCAGGACTGTGAGAAATCAATTTCTGTTGCTCATAAGAAACCCAGTTTGTGGTATTTTATTATAGTAGCCCGAAGGCACTAAGATAGCACATGTATTTTCTTGCCAGAAGAGGTGGAGGAAGGGTTGTGGAAACAGAACAAGAATCAAACAAAGCTAAAGGTGCCAGAAGAGAGGCAGGCCCTAAGGCTGGAAAAGAACACTGAAGTGTTATTACCTGAATTTTTGAGAATATTATAAATGCTGCATAGTGCTTGGCAAATAGCAAATGTCTAACAAATACGTTTCCCTTCACTTTCTAATGGTCAGGCAGTGACTGAGGGCCCAAACCAATGGGTTCATGAGTCTGAATATAACAGTGTGGAAAGTCTGAAAAGCACTGGATTAGACAATTTTTAAAGAACAAGGCTGCATGCAATTCACTAAGGAACACTGAATACACTGAATTTAAAGGTAAGGTCTGAGTTCTAATTCTGATTATGCCATTTACAGTTGTATGATATTGGACCAAACAATCTCTACAGGCCATGATTCTTTCTTCTATGAAATTTAAACATTGGACTATAACATCTAAGGTCTTTTCCAGCATTATGATTCTATATCACCAGCACAGAAAGCAACCTTTCCAGAAGACCAAGTAGTGATTACATATCTAAGCACATCCAATGCCAAAGGGAAGAATCCAGGTAAGGCTTGCAGGGTGCCAGAAATAAACAAGCTGTGCTAAATCAGCTCTCAACTCAGAAGGTTTTAGGTTCTTTCCTGAAAGCAACGTTTCCAAGCTAAACCAACCCACAAGGCTGGCATGTAGAAGTCAGTAAAAGCATAAAATTGAAGTGGGATATGAAAGAATGTGGAGAAAAGTAACTTCTGGTAATACTTACTTCTGGTAACTTGTAGTAATTTGCTAAGCAATTCAGGTAAAAATTATATCTCACTTTATTCTAGAAATTATCAACAAATATCAGAAGGAAACATTGTATTATTTATTGTAATGTTGGATATCATGTTACTTTCACAAAAAAAAATTATAAAATTATATAGCTAATTAAATGCTAAATTTTGATATTTAAGTTTTCACAAACGAGCAGAAACAAAAATATCCACATATTCACACCAAGAAAAATAAAAAATCAGCAAATCAGTGATGAGTCAGTCAGTACAAAGTAAATGGAAAAAGTGGTAAAGTCTGTGATTTATCTACCTGCCATAAATCCATCTTTGAACAGGTAAAAATGAAACTCATTTCTTCAACCAATTTACCAAGAATAGAAATCACTAGATGAGTCAATAAAACATGAATTATTTAATGTCCTCTCTCTTATTTCTATCCTTTTTATTATTTTACAAAAAACTTATTGACTGCTATATCATTTAAAACCCATGTATTCCATCAGGGGAAGGCGGGTGAATCTCTCCCTTATTTTTGTTCCTTATGTCCATAATAAAAATAAAGAATAAAAACACATGGGCACATAACATGTAAAACATACAAACGAAAAACAGGCACAATTATGTAATTTAGTAAACATGAGATACTATCTTCTAAAGTGATTAAAAGGTGACTTTGCAAAGAAAGCTTGTGTTTACTACATAGTTTATAATTCAGCCTCAACCCACCTGGGCTGAGACTCCAGTCATCACTTACTGTGTGACTCCGAGAACACTGTTATACTGACCTAGCTAAGGAATCATGAGTCACTAAACCTACTCCCAGGACTTAGAACAAATGCCTGGGTGCCCTTATTTCTATTTTTTATATAAAGCTGCTAATAACCACCTTGACCACATCCATCCGCCCAACACACATAGTCCAACAAAACTTATGAATACAATGGCAAACATAAGAATGAAAAACAAACTACTACTACTTAGTGAATACCTCTCCACCAGACAGTGCCTTAGGCATTTTTCAACAAATTTGAGGTCTAGAATAAGTTGTACAAGTAAAGACATAGCAAGTGATTCTGTAGGTATTTTGTTGTAACTGGATTTGATCCTAAAGCTGATGCTCTTTAAAACTCTTCCTCCAATATTTGGCTATTACTAGCAACACAAAACAGCTTCCTTAAAAAGTTTGCACTAAATAATTGCCAAAACAAGCCACAAAACTCCACAGTTAACAATAACAACATACAAAACTCCTTATCTCTGGGCCTAGAACTGTGCTATGTACAGTCTTTGAAACATTGAGTACAATGCTAATAAGTAGCTTAAATAATCCAAGAATCCTAAAAATCCAGAAACACAAGGGTGTACAGCAAAATTGTTGGTAGCAATAGAATATGAGTTCAAATTGGAGATTTCTGAAAAAAAGATCTGGTAAGTCTTATTAGGAAAGGCAATCACAAAAGAGCTCAAGAAAAATCTATTTTCTCTATTATATCACTATTTGGGCTAATGGACCATGCTTATTTCCTAGTGATCATAAGGAAATGTACGGTTCAGCTAAAATGCATACCAAACCATCGTAAAACTACTAGCATCATATTTTAGCACACAAGAAAAAATCTATTATTCCTCCCTCTGCCTAATAGAATGGGGGGGAAATGGGATAGTGGTGGCAAGGAAGACTGGAGTGGAAGCATTCCATTATTATGAAATAATCATTATGTCAAAGGAACAGATACATTTGCCCGCACCTTTCCCATTCTTATGCCCTAGAGGTGTGCGATTATCTTATAATCATTGCTGTTCCCCAGAGAAACACATTTTGCTTCATGATACAATTTTTTAAGTGAAAAACGCATTACCAGAGATGCTTGTTAAATTGATGATGATGACTTTAAATTAACCCACATTTGTCACTAAATTCCAAGGGTCATCCATTATTGAGCATGAAAAGATGTAGTTTCTACATGAGAGGAAACATAAAATGCAGAGAAAGTGAGAGAACCACTGATTAAAGTGTATATACAAGAAGACAGAGAACTATTAGAAATGCTTATGATTTATGCCATTCTTGAGAACAGGGTCCATATTCAGAAAGATAAAGCATTCAAGACAGACAAAAGTGCAAAACAGCTTACTTATATTTTCCAACTGCATTACCAACAGAAAAGTCATTATTCTGTAATAATCACTGTGCCCCAATGAACAGTAAAATTATTTTTAACAATTCATTTGTTTTACAATCTCTAAAACAGAATGGCTCTAGTTAAATTACTGTATAATCACCTACCTTTAAATCACCTACCTTTTATCTGGAGTACTAAGTACCCCTGAAATATAGCCATCTAGAGTAAAATATTTTCAATATATTGAACCCATCCTTACTATTTTATTCTTTGCTACCTATATATTCTCTTAACATAAACTAAGATAATTAAGGTGTTTATCAATGAATCTACCAACAAAAGTAGAGGATTTAATATATTCCACTGAGATACTTTTCAACTTCTTTTCTTACCTTGGTAGGAAATAGGGAACTATATGGTTAACACTATTAAAGAGAATAATTATTAGTCTTATCATTTGCTTTCTACCAATAAAATATAAATATGAACTCTTAATGAAGATGACTTGTAACTATCCATCTATTGTGCGATTTTCTTCAATCATTTCCTGTACTATTACCCTCATCAAAAGAAATGATTCAGGTGAAATAACATGCAATAAGCTATCACTCTGATATCACGTACAGAGAGAGAGATCACATCAATCAGTAATATTCTTGTCAAGTAAAAATCAGGAGAGAACAATCTGGTAATAAGTATCTCATATCTTACATGATAAGGGCTAATTAGTTCTAGCAAAGTCCCAGAATGCAGAAATTTATTCTCTTCAATAAAATAAAGGCAGTTTAATGAAATGGCCTCTAAAATTTAGCTCTAAAATTTCAGAGTTTATCAATCTTATAAAATAAAGGAAATTGCTATCTCATTGTCATACAAAAATGTAACTACTTCTTTCATTAATATCATTAATTTTTCCATTATTAGAATAAGCATTAAATTGCCTAACTGTGCACTAAAAAGTACAAGAAAATGCTTGTAAACTTGTCAGTGAAAAACATAAAAAAAAACCCACTAAATTTCCACAATTACATATATAAAAAGAATTATGTAATATTTTAAGTAATAAAACTGACAACATCCTTAACAGGTAAATACCTGTGAAACAAAAAACACTATATAACATAAATAAGAATATATAAGTACTTAAATTGCAATAAGAGCTCAAGGGGCAATTCTTAATTTTATTGCCTAATTTTGTGCCCAACACTGTGTAAGGCAGTAGAGGGAAGACAGGTTAAAGTAGAATACATGGATCCTCTCCTCAGTAGAAGAAAAATTGTTTTATAAAGCATCCATCTATAATGTGTCAGGCAGCACTGCAAGGCACTGAGCTACAAAACTAAAATAGAGACAATTCCAACAGTCAAGAAGCCAGAGACTAGGTCAAATAAGGGTGGTTACAAGGGGACATAGATGGCTTTGACAGATGTATCTACGTAAATCTGCTGAAACACAGAGGAGAGACTAAGTGTCGGGTAAGCTAGAAAGGCTCAAAAGAAGGTGGCATTGCTACTAACACAAAGGCTGAAAGAGGTGTGATTAGAGAGGACTGAAAATCAGGCAAAATATTTTCATTCCCCAAAGTCAGTTTTAAGTGTTTAAAGGAAATTCGTTCCACAGCAGTTTGCAGGATGCCGTAACTTTGGATCCTGATGCCAGGAGAGGCCAATCAGGAGAATATTGTAAAGAAATCCAGGTGATAGTGGGAATAGAGAAGGTTACCGGGTGTGAAACATGTTACAAAGAAAATGCAATTCAGTAACTGATTTTAATATGAAAAAATGAGGAGGAGAGGTTTAGAATGCAATGAAAGTTGAGCCAATTCCAACTATTAAGTTTCCAGCCAGAGAGATTCTGAGAATGATTATGTCATTGACAGAAACATAGATATTGTTACACGGTTGCAGTGTACGAGTAAATTGAAACAGTTCATTGCTAAACTATTGATAGCTAAAAACATAAAACAGCCAGCTACATTTAGGCAAAAATTTTTTGTTTATTTACGATTAATTCTTCTACTACCCATATAAGGTCTAGGGATAAGAACTGACATATCAAAAGGGCAGTCTGTTGAATCCGGGACAGTTATTTTCAAGTTTCCTAAAATCAATAGTATCTATCGTCCATAGAAGGTAATATATTCTCCAAAAGCAACTCCCCTTATACAATGTCCTGCAGATTTTCCTATGAAGTAAAACAAAATCAATTAGCATTTTCTGTGGCTGCAAGAAAGTCTTTAAACCAATTAAATTAACTTTCCCTTCTGCTGATTGCACCTGCTAGTCGATTATCCTTAGCCCATAATAGGCAGTCCTTGTTTTTGGGCCATGACAGTTTCCTGGAAACCACATCCTA
Source organism: Indri indri (assembly GCA_004363605.1). Taxonomy (NCBI): domain Eukaryota; kingdom Metazoa; phylum Chordata; class Mammalia; order Primates; family Indriidae; genus Indri; species Indri indri. Next base: position 40,729 of record RJWJ010005556.1, on the reverse strand, counting down.
AAACAGATGCTATAAAGGGGATTATGCTTTTTCAGAGGAATGATGTTGGAATTTGCATAGATTTGTTGACATCAATAAATGATGACAATGTCAACCATGTATAATTAAAACAAAAGAAAGAGGCACATAATCATCACAAATATTTTAAACAGTAAAATTATGTTCTGAGTACTCTACTAGCATTTTCATACTGAGAAAACCTTAGAAAGTATCTAAAAATGCAACATTTTTTTTTTAGATGAGAAAAGTGACACATATAGCTTAAATCAGATTCCAAATGCCTCAGTATATTGGAGACAGAAATAGGAATTTAACTGAATTCTACTGGTTCAAAAATCAAGGTATTTTACATTCTATTACACGTCACCCCTGACTTTACAAAGCCACATATGGTGACCATACATAATTAGCACACATTGATTATAAGAGGAGAGTCAATGTATTACAAACTAATCATATTCCATAAGAAAAATGTAATTTCACCATATTCAGTTCTGGACATTTTCCATATATAATAGAGATGAAAGAAATCTCAGAAACATCACTTATACATGTGTCTTTAGAGAATGTATAATATGCAGCATCCTGTAGTATTAACTTTTAGAATGTGTTTTTGGAAATTTTTAATATAGTATACACTTTTTCAAACTGCTATTCAGAAAAATTTCAATTTATTTCTCATCCAAAACCATCTCAGAAATCATTCTGTTTAAAAGTAGCACCTTGTCATGGAGAAACCAGCGTACCAGCCAGGCATCAAGAGATCAAGATTCTACCGCCTTGCTTTGTTTTTTAGCTGCACATATGCTATACAATAGGAGAGGACAGGACTGGATAGCTAAGGTCTTTTTTTCTTAATCTTAAAAAGCTATGACTTTGACTTCAGTTGTCAACTTTTGGCAAGGAAGATTTGTGCTATTCAGATCCTTAACATCAAGAGCAGCCATGAAGGAATAATAATAAAAAAAAAAGAACAGAGAAAAGGCTGCATGTGTTCTGTAGTCTATGGAGGGAGAGAATAGAAGCTGCAACCCTTACCCTTGATAACAGTGGAAGAAATACAAACCTCGAACAAGTCTTGTGTAGTCAATCCAAGGTAACTGAGATGGCTGGCAGAGGACCAGGTACTGAAGGAGGCACAGAGGTTGCCAAGTCAAAAGGAAACATGGTACCTGACTACCCCGGAGTCGGAACAGTGATTACTAGTTAAGTGCTTTAAACTCTGACGGGGACAGAAAGGGGATCAACCAGGTGTCCACTGTAGACATGGTCCTCCCTGGTTCTTAAACAAATCAAGATGAAAGCACCACAGCGAGGTTGAAAGCAGATGATTTTATTCACCCCCACCCTGTTATCAGCTTTATAAGAGCTGTAGCTGGAAAATGGCTGATAAAACCAATGTACTAATCTCCCCTGCTATGCTTTGATCTGGTATTCTGGCACAAGCAGCTATTAACTACTCAAAAAAAGAAAGGTCTGATCAGGTGCAAAACTCTACTGGCACCCTGGCCTGAACTCAGAAGCCCCCCTTCTCGATGAAAGTTTAAAGCATTCACAAAACACTAGCACACTAGTGTTCTCAACTCTGAAGGAATCATTAGTCACACTTGGCAAACTGTGATTATAGTATCTCTGGTTCTCTTCCAAGACTATTGATGTATGATCTCTGGCCAATGTTTGTGTTCTTAGCACAATTGACTGGTTTATTCATTTTATCTGGAAGAGCTGGAACAAATGTACTTAAACAATACCAAACTGAGAGGTTTAATCTGAAGTTTATCAGGGAAATAAAAAGTATTATCATTTTAATAGCACTCTTTACAATAGTAACAATTCAATTTCCTAAAACAAGAATCCCAATATCAACTATAATGCAGTGTTTCAGGTTTATTTACATAAGTATTAGTCATTAAAACATAAATTAAAAATAGATGAACTTTTTTAGTGTGAAGTGAAGGAAAATATAAACTGTTTACAGAAAGCAGTGGTACTTAATCTTTGCGAAGTCCCAGACCCACTTTATGAAAACTATATATTGTCCTCCCTAGAGTATGTAAAATTGTGTTTACAAACCTTTGAAGCTCAAAATCGGACAACCTACTGATCTACAGATCCCAGATTATGAACCTGAATCTCTAAAACTCCTTCAAACATAGTCTAAGATGCAACATCTTCTGTTATAATCACTTCAAGATTGAACTCTAGACCAAAACATTTCTGGATGTCACTTGACCAAGTTCACAGTAAATGACAGAGAACCAATATTTGAACTCAAATGATTCTGAATCCTAATGCTGAAAGTATTATTTCTATGTGTTTACTTTTTACAGTGCAAAACTGAGTGTTCAGAGCTCTGAGACAGTTAATGTACGTTTATCTGTTTGTTTTTGTTTATTCATCTATTCATAATCAACAGGCAGACCCATAATCTTTCTTAGAAAGAGTAAAGAAAGAGTTCAAGAGGCCTACTGTAGCAGGATTTTCACTAAGAGTCGACTGGCCATAAAGAGAAAAGAGCTAATCAATTGATAAGTGAGGGTGATACAATTTAAAGAATGGTTACAATAACAAGAGACTGAAAGGCTGAAAACACTGAACCAGCAGTTAAAAGTCAAGAGTAGTTACTGGGAAGAAGGATTAGACTACTAAACTCTGTTTGAAGTTAGCGGACAAGTATGGTTCCAATGAGTAGAGGTTTTAATATCCATTTGAATGTTCTGGAATTAGAATCGATTATGGCAATGGGAGACATGACATAATGCAAAGAGAAGTGGACTGCTGCCAAGAGATACGATTTTAAATTCCACTCTGTCAATAAGTAATTGTGTAACATAAGTGGAAAATTCTTCAAGACTTGCATTGTTTTCACTCATAAAATCAGAAAGCTGGACAAAATAATTTCTAAGGTCTTTTTCAGTACTAATATTTCATACAACTAAAAGTAACTTATACTTATTGAATTATGAATAACTAATTCTTAAGGTTCTTTCAAAATTTAATATCTTATTTTTTTCACATGATATAATCATTGTTTTTGGAAAGTCAAAACTCAACCAAACCTCTAAAATGGTTGCAATATATATAAACCATGCCTACTTTATAGAATTTTTTCAGTGTGATGATATATGTAAACTTTAAAATTTTAATTATGCACATAAGATTTTAATTATTAATTAAATATTAAAATCATGTTAATATAAGATACTATGTCTTAACTACAAATGCCAATGTATTAAATTATTTAATAAACAAAAGCATAAGATTCTGCTTGAGGCCAAAATGTAAAGTTTTATGGTAGCTGTAAGTAATTTAAACGCAAATTTCTTTATTTATGTCTGCTAATAGCATTTATCAGGACATCTTATTTGAGAAAGCAGAAATATTGTCTTAGACCACAGAAGTTCAAAAAGAAACAAATTCATTTCTTTGTAATTATCCTATTCTGCTACAGATGTTTTGTATTTGTTTAGATTCTGCCTCCATTCTAGAAAAAACTTCAGGCAGCTGAAAGGATATAATAACCGCAAGAAAATTCCACAAATGTAAAACTGGAGGGAAAGAAGAGAGAAAAATGAAAATAAAAACATCAATTAGGACCAGGAATAAAGCTCAAATATGTTTACCATAAACATTTACATACTTCCTATTAGAGAGCCATAAATTCGCTGTAAGCTTGCTAGCAAAATATGCAGCAAGCAGCTCCCAGTGTAATTTGATTCAGTAAAACAATTCCACTGGGAGGTAAATTGATGTGTTCCTTGCGCCAGTTTCTGCAGATCTGGTTTGATTTGGGGATAGATTTCAAATAATGAAGAAAAAGAGGAAGAAGGGACTGCATATCTTTCAAACAGTCTTCTTGAAATACTGTTTATCTAAGTTATGGGCACCAATGAGTTCCAGACTGCTCCCTGAAAAGGTATATGGCATCAAACTACTCAACAAAGTCATTTAAATGCAGACCCATTTGTTCTAACAAACCTTAAGTTTTAAGAAACTTTGTATATGAGATTCATATACTCTTATGACAATTGAGGATTCTATCCTTAAAAAGACTTGACCATGTCCAAAAGAGTATTCCCCATTTGTAGAGTGCAACACCACAGGTACACAGATTTCCTTAGGAAAGTTTCTCTAAATGTTCTCTAACTGAAAGACAATGAGTCAACTGATGGCTGAAATGTCTAGTCCTTATAGTGAGGCACAACAGTGTCAGTCTGCAAAAAAGCTTCACTAATGAGAAAACAGCTGTCTACTCAAGTTCATACAGAAAGTAATTCAATAAAGCACACATTGAATGTTTAACTTGCAGCTAAGCTTTATAAAAAGTACCTGTGATGTATAAACCAAGGTAATTTGTTGAGTCTTTCAAGTCAGTCACAGTATATTGACCAAAGAAAGTAACACGTTAGTTGTACAAGCAGTTGTCAATTTATGCCACTTTTAGACTGAGATAAACTATGGAACCGTCATATAAGAACATGATCATCTTTTGTCGCCTATTATGGAACAGGCATGCAAGAGCTCTGTCAAAACATTGAGAATCAAGTTAAAGAGAAAACAGGTCAGAACATAATCATATGTTACCCTAATGAAATACGTGACCTGTGCTCTCAAAACAATATTCCTGCTCACCCTGACTCTAGAAATAGTAATACAGAGACAGATTCTGAAAGGAGATCAATAACTGGGGTGGGGAGTCTATGTTGAGCTTGGGCAGACTAACCCTTAACTGACTCCTGACCAAAGAAGTAAAGGTTGGGGAAAGGACACACAGTAATTTCTGTGTGGTTAGAATAACAAACATTCTAGCATGATTTATGAATCAGCCTCAGCCAATGGCTTAGGCTTGAATTAATAGCTGCCTTGAATTAATTCCAGTCTGCTAGTTCAAACAAATAATATCCCAAGGTATGGTGAAAACTTGCAGAAGTACCTGGCCTCTCTCTGGTACTTAAAACTATTTGTTGAATGAATGGCTGAATGATCTAATATGCAACTTGCTAATACTGAAAATAATTTAAAAAAAATGGACATGATATGAGACTATGGAGACAAATACAGTCCCAATATTTTTAAAACAGAATAAACTGAGTTAAAAAACAAATCCTACGAACCAATGTTTCCAAATTATCAGTGAAATTCCCTTGACGTTTCCAAGACTTTCCAAAGAAAAGGTGGATGTACTGGAACAATAGGTAAAGGAAATGATACAGGTCTTAATTTGTCCATATTTCAATAAAGCATTTGGCAGAATCTCCACTTATGGGCAAGCTGCAGAAATAAGAGATGGATAATAACCTAGTAATGTCACTTAATGACTAGATTAACCTCTATGCTAGAAAAAGATTTGATTCATGCATTGTTATCAACCAGGAAAATTCCATTCTGCACAGGGCCACAGGGCTTGTTCTTTAGCCTTAGTCTATTTATTATCAAACACTTGAAAGAGAACATAACTAGCTAATACTTCTAAACATACACAAGACTATAAAGAATACCTAATGCACTGGCTGAAAAAGTTAGGATAAAAAATTCCTAGCAGGCTGTGATAATGAGATACATCTACAAGAAGAATGTATTAGGGACAACGTACAGCCTCAGTTCAAACACAAACTTCCTGATTTCTCAGGTCAGTGCTCCTTCCACTCCAACTCATTGGTACATCAAAAGAGAGGAATAATATTACTTATTAGTCCAGGAAAGGGTCCTGAGCAAAGAGACCAGGGGTGGGAGTAGAATCAGGACCAGTTTGATCTGGTCTTCAGCCCACAAAGTGCTGTGTGTTTTGCTTTCCCGCTCAGTCATTAATCACTCTGAGATATGGCCAAAGCACTTATTTAGACTAGAAGTGGCTCAGACTGTGAGCCTTTGTAAGCTGAATATAACAGAGCTGGAAATCACACGGATCCCTGGGGAAACAAGTCTCCCAAATTCCTACTGAGGGCAAAATAAAAAAATAAATAAAGATAACCTGGAAAAACTGTTCAGTGCTTAAGCCTGTTCTTTGAATGTGTTGCAGCCTGATTCTAATTAACTAGAACAAAAAAATAATATAAATCAGCCCCTAGATTAAGAAAAATTAAAAAAAAATACTGATTTGTGATGTTTGAGAAAATGGAAAAACAGGCACTCTAGCATTAGACACCTTTAATTAAAAATACAAAGTAAATGGACTCATTCCCCAATGAATGGCTTTTGTTAGCAGACTACAGAATTGCGTATCAGGTAAATCTGTTACGGCAACAGCCACTTCAATAGCGATCAATGCAGTTGGAAGCCCAGTAGATATATACTCCAGGGGTAAACCAAAGAGCTATTTTTTTTCCTTTATTTAAATTGAAGCCACTGGAAGAAAGTATTCTCACTAAGTGTCTTTTGAAACATTATTTCATAGACGTAGGCATAAAGGGGAATGCAAAAATGCATCCCCAAGTGACCATTAAAATATTATTTTAAGTTTGACAAGAATAGCTACAGGATTTCTGCTACATGTTTTCTCCCCAAATTTTGGTGTGGTGAGTAAAGTATTCATTATCACTACTAATGCCTTTATTATTAACGAGCCCTCACATTCCATCCTAAGCCATTTCCCAGCATCTCACTGACAGCATCTTTGTAAATAATAGTTACCAGCAGCCTAGAAAAGCCCACCATGAGGCAGTAAAGGCTCTGTTAATTACTGACTTACTAGAATAGACCCATTGAGCACGCACATGTGTGTTAAAAACTTTTGATGTTTTCCCTTATTAGTACCAATAATTTTTTTTTAAATTCATGCATATAGGACAAATAGAGGTTTAAAAAAATTAACCTCATCTCTGTCTCTTCAGTCTGAAAACACAGCTTGAGTTAAACTACTGTATTTCTTTTTAATACCTCTTCTTTTAGCTCTCAATTCAAAACTCCATGACATACTTGGCAAGTTTCTTGGTAACCAGCTTTTCAGCGCTAGTGTCTCCTCTGGACCAGCAGGGACAGGGGTTCTGCATATCATCCCTGGGGGCCTGGCACTTAACACAATAATGAGCACCAAGCAGCTTCTCCGTGTCAGCGAATAAATTTTAAAACACTGTATATAAGATCTCAGTAGCCTGAAAATTATCACTATACTCCTCCTCCTTGAGAATATCCTATCAATACTTTCAGAAAGCAACTAAACAAAATAGCTCATAGCCATCTTTGCTGAGTACAAAAGCCATCTTTGGAGAATTACAGCCTTGCAAATAATATATGTTTTAAAAAGATATGTAAAATTTAAGAGAAAAAAGTATGGAATTAATAGGAGAATAATCAAGTCAACTACAATAGTTTCTTAAGCATGTTTTACAGTCTTTGAAAATCATGGTCATGAAAACAACATCAAAAGCAGATGGGAAAACTTTCTTAAACCCTTTAAATTTTTAAACAGGATATGACAGTGTACATGCACTATGTGAAACACATTTTTAGAAAAATCTGGATAATGCTATTATTAATAATTGCAGTTTTGTTAAATGTTAGAGACTTAGAATAATTTTAATATCTGTTTCCATACTCTTTATACCATATCACTTGAATAATTAGCTAATTAATCAAATCAAACTTTTGGGGGGGAAAATCCAGGTGACAGTGATTTCATATTTTGTCCCTTTAAGAGGATTACAGGAGGAAAAAGAAATCTGTATTTGCAAACAGTGGGCCACATCACGGCACAAAGCAGCAATTATTTCTCTACATCAATATAGAAAGACATTTGACATCCAGCTGACCTCGCTGACATGATCCACTCTGCTGAACCCTGCTGCGCTGGTGGTCAGGGGTCACAGGGCAGTCCCAGGCCAAGGGGGGAGCTGAGAACAGAGCAAGCCCAGATGTGGGCTTCTCCAAGTAAAGCAAAGAGGCAGGAGGTGTTTTTGGCTCTAACGGTAAAAGAAACGATCTTTAGTTTTTTGTTTATTCAAAAATGATCCATATCTTAAACATATTTTATAAAGAATATAATTATCCCACCCCCCCCACCATTTTTCCCCTCAAATACTCCTTTCAAATGAATGAGAAAGGGGCAAAGGCTGAAGAAGAAAGCTCAGGAGCCAGACAGGAAGCCTCTGAGGCTAAGCAGATGATACATTAACTTCATCTTAATTTCACTTTTATCACCCCACTCTCTCTCTTAAAAACCTCAGGAACTCCACTATGTCTGGCATTTGAGTAGTATAGAATCAAGGACTTACATAATATTGGAATCTTATTTCCCACAAGCCCTTCTCAGGAAGGTGCATTCTACCTCAGTGATAAGAGAACATCCCATTGTCCTGGGGCCCCTGGGCTTACTAATGAAGACTCCGTATCTCTGCACTTACCATCCCGCCGATTCCAAACCCACTATATATCCCTCTCTGTTGGAATCCTAATAGAAGGCAGAGCAAGGCAGACCAGTGACCATATACTTACACAGAAACTCAAGTTTCTTATAATTCCCAAGAATGCCATCAGAATTAATCTGCTATCTTTGTGTGCTTAGATGGAATGGGAATCCAAGAGCAGTCATATTTTCCCACATATTTAATTTTATTTAAAAGAAATTAAAGGGAAGGTGGGGAGAAAAAGGCAACATGCATACATAAGAAAAAAAGAGAAAGGAAGTGATAGCAAAGAATTGATTCTCTTCCTCCCTTTCTACTCCCGGGTTTATTTTCCCAGTGAATCCATATGATACAGTGGGGAGAACACTAAGGCTCCTTGGGACTATAAATTGCTTTCAACTGAACATAGTGGGGCTTCCCAACTTAAAGGGAAAAGTCTTCAGGGTTTTGTTGTGTAGAAAGGGTAATCCAGATGATCCACATCAAACTCTGTAAAAGCATAAAACATCTGACTAGCTTTCTATAAATATTATCAATATATCAACATAAAAATACTAATTATATGCCAATGAAGCTATTATACACATGAATATGAGTCACACAATTGCCAGAGGAGCTTGTTGTAATTTTCAAATAATGCTATCAAGAATCCGAGTTTGTCGTTTGCTGAAATCCCAGAAGTTCAATAGCTCGCTGCTCCCTATCACTCCCCAAGAGGCAAGATAAAGGAAACAAGGTTTAGTGTGCAGATATAGAATAATTCCTTAAACACCAGAAGTTGATAAGACTTGCTTTACAATTGCAATTTTATGCTACAGGCATGTTCATATTTCTGCCGAGGGATTCAGTTTCCATCAATCTCTACAAATTTATGTACTCGGTGTATAAACATTTAACATAATAATCCTCTATCATATGAGACAGACTGCATGGTCTAGCGAATTGTGTACCGAATACCCCATCCACCCCGATCTACCTCTTACGGATTCCGTAAAGATTAATTAGCAGATACCTCTAGAAAGTACTGTGAGCTCTTTTGCAAAAAGAGTTTACAAACATCATGTGTTTACTATACCGCGACTTGTGAGATAAAGGGGGGAAAAGGCCACAATATAGCTATAAGAGTTAAAAAAAAAAAAAAAAAGGAATGACAGTTGGGACCAAAATGAATGAGACAGCCACTGAAGGAGATTAGAGGGCAGACTAAATATCAGAAATGAAAATAGCGGTCCTGCGAATACAATAAAGGGTAGTGTTTTCCTACAGGAGCACTGCAACAAACCACCTAGGTGCAAAGGGTTAAAATAGGCCAGGCATCCCCCCAGCCAAGTGTCCTGATTTCCCTGCAAAGTGAGGACAGCAGAACCTGGCTTGTCTTTGATTTGTGCTCACCCCCATGGCTCACTCCATACCTGGCCTGGCTGCAGAGCCCTCCGTGCGCACATGTCCTTCACAGACCATTTCCTCCAGGGGTGCCCCAATCAATTTAGAAAATGACAAGGTGACACAGAAACAAAAGGGAGAAGCACAGAAATACAGCCCAGTCTAGTCAACAAACAGGACTCACAAATATACACTAACCAAGGAGTGAAAGTTATTTAGGAGAACTAAAAATACAATCAGTATATTTTTATTATTGAGAAGAGTTCCACAGTTACGAAGCCACATATAAGACAGTTCTTCCTTCTCATATCTCAAAAGTAATGATGCCTGGTGAGTGGGGGGTACTTTCTAACCAGCGTGTACTTTCATATGCAAATCATTACTACTGTCGATTCCTAAACAATGAGTGGTAAATTAAATAACTTTCAATGTTCTAATATAGCAAATGTAATCATTCCTAAACTATCATTCTCAGATACAGGAATATATATCAAAAAAAAAGTATAGATAGAAGCAATACACATTTTATACTAAAATTAAAATCAATAGCATTTATTAAGAAAATAGGTTTAATAGTTAGAAATAATTAAACTGCCCTTGAAGGAAACCACAAAGCAGCAATTTGCCCAAGAATCCACTCACTTTATAGTACAGTATCAGCATTCCTAACAATATTTCTGGTATCTATCGTTGACTTTTCTTCTGCATTGCAGTTCACTTTTAGGCCATAATTGCATTATACCCAGAGTACTACAATGGCCTACTAAGAAGCTGGCCTGACTCCATGTGGCCTACATATAGCAAAAAATTAAATTCCCCTAAAGCAAGGCTCTGAAGATAATCATTACAGGTAAACCTTCAGCGTGTTTCTCTATTTTTTGTTTTAACTGACACAGCTCAAACTTATTAACCTGGCATTCACAGCTCTTCAAAGTCTAACTCCATTCAGCCTTTTATGTTCTCAATTTCTGTTTCAAAACAAATCCTAACTTTTACTTAATTCGGACTTCTGTCATTTACTGAAAATGCTCACCTCTCAATTCCCAAAGCACCTTTTTGAGTGCCAATTGCTCTGCCTATGATCTCTCTCCCATCGTCACCACAGTAAACTCTAACAACTCAAATGCCTCCTCATCCTTGTCATCTTTGCCGCACACGTCGTGTTGATTAGATTCCCACCTCCACACTCAGCACACCTCCACCCTGCCTACCCTTCACAATCGGGGAACATACCCTGGATTCATCAAATGATACCTTTCATACACTGATTTGACTACAGACACTGACCCATGTGTGTGTGTTCTGAGAAGAGACAAAGTGTCTTCCATAACTTGGCCTCACATGGTACCCTACTTCAAATGTTCATTCAGTGAAAGGTATCCAATGAAAGAATGAATATTTCTACTTTTCAACAAAACTTCCAAAGGTTATTCTTGATTTCACCAGAGGAAGGACGAAACACAATGACCTACTTTTAAAAATCTGCATATTTATAGAAAAGATGCATTTACAGAACATTTTATAAAGTACATAAAGTTTTATAATTATTTTTCATAATGCATACAAAGTAGGTCAGAAGCATCATTTTCCCTTTAAAGCTAGACTGCAAATATTATTTCTGTAAGGCTCTACTATATAATTATTTAACAAAACTTTAAGCCTTTTTTACTATGCTTGATTGAGAGTGTGTGGGGTTTGTTGCAGTGTTTTTAAAAAAATCTTAATTTGTTTCTGGCATTAAAGAATTGCCAACAATTAGAAGAGTATGGAAAAGTCCATTGAATATTTCACATTGGACCAGGGATTGTGCTGTGCAATGGAGAATATAAAGTTCAATTAAACAAATGTAGACCTTATTCTTCCTTAGTTTACATTACACTACTCTCTATTCATACACAGTATTAAAATTTCACAACAGGTGAAAAACTGATTTTTGCCATCCCTGTGCAAACGTTGTAGCAAATCACGTCAATGTTCTAAGGCCACACTGGCCAGTCACTATCCGAGAATCTCAGCCAGTTCTCACATCAAAATCATAAGCCAAAGTTAGAAAAATTGAGGCAATTCATTATAATCCTAGCAATCCTTGTCATCAGAAAATCCCACTTACATAGTTCTATTCAATGTCATGACTCCCGTCACCCCCTAAGCCCCCCAAAAAACCCTAACCTGTGTGCCCTCTGGAAGATCCCTGCCACTGTTAAATTCCCCTCTGTGTGGGACCCAGAGTCACCCAACTCCGAAAGTTGCTGTCTCAACCCACCCCAGCGTGAAAAATGGGCTCCTGCCCAGCCTCTAGTACACACCTCCCCCCTCTCCACAGCAGGGAGTGGTAACTATGTCTTTTCTCTGACTGCTTTTAAAATTTTAGCTTTTATACTGGTATTCAGCCACTTTATAATGAGGTGCCATTGTGTGGTTTTCTTTACATTTATTCGCTTAATATTTATTGTGCTCTTGGATCTGCAGGGTTTACAGTTTTCATCAAATTTAGAAAATATTTGGCAATTATTTTTCCAAATATTTTTCTGTTTTCCTTCTCTTGTGAAACCCAAATTACACGTTAGTTAGACTAATTGATACTGACCCACAGCTCCCCGGGACCCTGTTCATTTTTTTCCACATTCTTTGTTTCATTTTCAATAATGTCTGTTGCAATGACTTTATAATAGGAACTATTCCTAGAAGTTCCATTTGGTTCCTTTTTGTATCTTCCCTTTCTCTCCTTATTATGCTCATATTTTTCTGTCTCTTGAGCACATGGCACATATTTATAATAGCTGTTTAACATCTTTGCTAATTCCATCATCTCCGTCTTTCCCAAGTATGTTTTCATTAATTATTGCTTCCCATACTGGTTACAGTTCATATTATTTTGCTTCTTTGCATACAAGGTAATTTTTTATTGGGTGCTAAACATTGTGGAATTTACATTGTTTAGTGCTAGATTTTGTTTTATTCCTTCAAAAAATGTCCAACTTTTTTTTTTTGGCACACTGTTACGTTTAACATGATCCTCTCAAGGGTTAATTTTAAGCTCTGCTACAGTGTATCCAGAACAGCCTTTAGAGTAAAGTCAATTTACTCCCACTACTAAGGCAATAACATTCTGACCGACTGAACAATCTGTGTATTATGAAGGAAGGCTCCTTACCCCAGCTGGTGGGAATGTGAATGTCATCCAGTCCCAAATGTGGGTGAATTTTGAGGATTATTTAACCTGCCCCTTCCCAGTGGTTCTTTATCCTGCATCTTAGAATTTAACCTAATATATGTGCCAACTTGAAAGGACACCTCTGCATATCTCTGGAGTTCTGTGTGTCTCCTCTCTCTCCAGTTCTCTGCCTCACACATTGTCACTGCATCAGCCTCCCCAACTCTGACCTTGGTCTCCTCCCCTCAGGTGAAAGTGCTAGATCCTGTTTGAGTTCCTCTCCCTCTGCCAGGCCTGGATACTACCTCCAAGTTGTTAACTGGGAAAAACCTTCAGGATCACCTCATTTGTTTCCCTTCTATCAGGAATTGCAGTACTGTGCTGCCTGATGTCTAAAGTCTGAAAACTCCTGCTCAGAAGGACAACTCCTGTAGCAGTTAAGCCTTCATGAAGCAAAAGCAGAGTTTCTCTCAAGCTTGATAATCTAAAATCTCCTTTTACTTTCTGCTCTTTCTGCCCAGAGGGACTTCCAAACTTTTATCTACCTTCAACCATACAGTTGATAATCTAAATTCCTCTTACCTATAACCATGATTCTTTGCATCTCCTGTTCTTCAACCTCACAAGCCACAGTAAATTGTCCTGTCTCAAACTTTATCGAGAAAAACAAATCAGACACCATTGCCCTTAACTTCTTGTCACCAAGCTACAATGTTCTCTGCATTCTCACTATTGTTATTCCTTTCAATCATTCCCGGAAGATGAGCTGAGCTTACTTGTTCATGGTCAACTCTATGCCTTTGACTACTTGCTTTCCTGGATCTCACTCAATCCATCAATTTCTTTTGCATCTTTAACTTCTCCTTTCTATTTGCTCCTTTCCATTAGCCTTTTATAAATATACTCAAGTAGTTTCTTTCATTTGTAAAAGCCTTCATCTGATCATGATTACCCTGTGGCTTCTGTCCAAACATTCCTCTTATCCAAATTCCTACTCCCTACCTATTTTCTGTATTGTACCATCTGCAACTGACTTACCAACACACCGATATGGCTTCTGCACCCAAAACTCTACTGTAGCCTCTCTCGTTGAAGCAGATTATCTATTTATTAAACAAAAAGATCTTTCTTCTGATTTCTGGCCCCGTGAGAACTTGCTTCTTGACACTTGACTACCTTGGTGCCTACAAAACTGAAAGGTTTTATTTTTGGTACATTCAATGACTGTTTTTGATTTGGAGGTTCTTTTTATTTCCTTCATAGATACGGATGTTATTCAAGATTCATTTCTTGGCATACCCATATGCCTTTTAGCACATTAAATACTAAATTTTATATTAGTCCGTTGACAAAATTTTTTGAAGCCTACAACTATATGCTTTGGATGTGATAATACAAAAGTTAATCTAGATTGTTTCCCCATTTCATGTGAAAAAAGATTTCTATCTGCATGTTCAATTATGTAGTGAGAATTTTCTAAAATTATTCGATCTGTGTTCTGAAGAATCCTAGAATTTCCATGGTGATGTTTTAAGAACTCTCTAATTTAGAAAAGTGTGGAATACATGGAATGGGGATAAAAGGACATGGGATCCAGCCCCTGTGACAAATCTAACCAAATTTTTTATGTTGTTTTTCGTTCTGCTTTTGACCTTAGAGTTCCAAGTAAGATAGCCCTCAAATAAAGATAATAAAACCAAAACATTTAAAATCCACTATGTTAAATTACAAGTATTTTGAGGTTAAGAACTTTTATTCTTCCTCATAATCCTGAAGTACCCCCCACCACCACATACTTTACAGCCAGTTAATATTAAACATACAATTTAGTTGACCTGGCTTTGAAAACTTGAGAATTCCTTAAGAATTAACAGAAGCCACTTTAGTGCTTGAAAATTTAAAAGTATAACATTCTCTGCTATAATAATGTCCTCAGGCTCATAATTTTGCTTCTTTCTCATCAATATGTTGGCTTTCTTTCATTTTCCATCTGAATCCCATCTTCAGAAAGCCATCTCCACTCCCACCCAATCTATGGCCACCATGGCTAGAACCTAGACCTGTGCTTCTCAGAGTAAGGTTTGAGAATCACTTGCATCAGAACCATCTGAAATATATGATACAAATGAACGTTTCTAGGTTCTATTAAAGATTTAATGAGTCATCATTTCTGAATGATAGGGTTCTTGAACCTACATTTTTGAAAAGCGTGCCAGGTAATTGTTAGGCCTTCTAACATTTACAAAGCCATGGAATGAACTCAAAATTCTTATTCACAGCAAAGTTCCAAGAGCAGTGTGTATTCTGGGTACAGAAATGTCCAATTACAATGTCTTACTAAGATATTTCAATTAATATTAACATTATACCAAATACAATTCATTATATATGATACTCTTCTAAGAAGACACAGATCAAATTATAAAATCTAAGTCCAGTCAGAGTTCAAAAGTATTGAAATAGAATATCTGACTCACATAGTTTAAATGAGTAAAGATCAAATTACTATAACAATGTATTTGATTCTCTATTATTGTTCAATCAATGCAATGTCATTAAACTTCTTTAAAAAATCATGGTTTTTATAAAAGAGCAATTGATCCTGTAGGGTTATACTCATTTAATAACATACTTGAAAGTTCTAGTGAAACCTCTCTGAGCTCTATTTTCTCCTCTTTAAAGTCTCAGCCTCTAACTACATAGCAAAACACAGAAAATTTGATGTTTGCCACCTTAATATACTTTACGGAGATTAAATAAGTTTCAGAAACTTATTCTAGGTTCCTGTATCAAAGCAATCTGAGTTTAAACATGATACAGGTTGTTAGGTACTTTATAGTACTATAATTCAAGGACAATTTCAAGGATGTGTCAAACAACATTATTAATTTAACACTTTATTTTTCATGCCTTATATAACAATGAAGTATCTTTGTACTGTATAAACGTCATGTTGCAAAATAATGGCACTATGTTTAGTAACTTTGAGACAGTATTATTAAAAGACACTTGATTTGTGAAGCAGTAATACAATCAGATGGAAAACCATTCCATTTTACGATTTTGACAATTGAAAAATAGCCTGCTAAACTGACTGAAAAAAGATGGGAAGTAACCGAAACCACCACAGGAATCCTAGTCAGACGTTCTTCCTTGGCTGGAAAGGCACAGATTCTGATATCTACTCTATGGCTACAATTTACTTCACTTCAAATAACAGTGCTTTGGGAGGCAGATTTGCATTCTGGGATAAAGAAAAATTCTTATGAATTTCCATTTAAAATTGATACACTCTACCACTATGCAAAGACAAAGATATACTTACCTGCACACAGCAAGAAAGCCAAATCAACCTTATTTCCTTCATAGGTATTTCTACAGCATCAATTCTCAAAGTTCTCAAACTGTGGTTGCAGACCAATGACATCAATAGCCACTGGGAACTTGTCAGAAATGCAAATTCCTGGGTCCTTCCTAGTCCTACTGAGTCAGAAACTCTAGGTATGCGTCTCAGAAATTTAAGTTTACCAAGCCCTCCAAGTAATCTGCTGGCTGCTCAATCTTCGAAAACCCTGGTGTAGAGATGAGGGAACAGGAGCATTAGACTCCAGGATAGAGAATTGGAGGGTACTTTAAAGGATTCTACATATAAGCAATTTAATTTTTTAAGCTTTCAAAATTTCCAACTTACTTAAGCTTATGCCCTGTATACTTATTAGTAGTGTGAAAGCAACACACTGAAATTCCTAATCAGCAGAGAAATCTCTGAACACTGATCTTAGAAATATAGAGAGAACTTTAAGCCAAAAAGTGAGGATGTAATAGAAAAAGCAATGCAAGAAATAACAGCAGATACCACTTATCTAATTCCTACAGTATACCAAGCATTACACAAGGCATTTAACATACTTTACCTTTCTTTGCTGTTAATCTTTACAAGTCTCATTTTACAAATAAGGAAGCTGAAAATAAAAGAATAGCAGGTAGAATAATGGCTCCCTGAAAATGTCTACATACTAATCCCCCAAAACCTAGCAATGCTGTTACGTTGGCAAAGAAGAATTAAAGTTGCTAATCAGTTGACCTTGAAATGGGTCAATAACCTTGGATTACTCAAGTGGGCCCAATGTAATCATAAAACTCTGTAAAAGTAGAAGAGGAAGATGAGTATCAGATGTGTGTAACTACAGAAGAGGACAGAGGGCTGCAATGTGCAAAGGGCTTAACCTGCTCTCGCCGGTTTTGAACACAGAAGGGGCCATGAGCTAAGGAAGATGGGCAGGTGGTCTCTTGAAGCTGGAAAGGGCAAGGAAACAGATTCACTCCTAGAGACTCTAAAGAGGAACAAAATCCTGCCAACGCCTTCATTTTAGACCAGTGAGACCCATGTCAGACTTCTGAGCTATGAAACTGTAAGATCATAAATTTGGCAATTTTAAGCTATTAAATTTGTAGCAAAGTGTTATGGCAGGAACTGGAAAACTAATACAGTAAGTAATGTGTCCAAGATCACAACACTAGTACGGGATCAAGCTATAATTTAACTCAGATTCAAAAATCACTGTTCTTTCCATAGGCCATGTTGTTCTCCAGTCAATACCTACTGATATTCAATATTTAGCAGCTCTTACAAAATACTGATATTTCTCACACTATTCAAGTTACAATTAGAAATCTATTCAGGAGTACTATACCTTTCCCAACTGGATCAGCTCCAGCAGTCCTTTATTGGAATCAAACTTGGAGATGTGTTTGTTTGGCTTGGTGTCTTAAAAGAATATAATCTCTATATCTCTGGCTCTGCCGTTTTCTATTTTCTTACAGTTTGCCCAGTGCACACATTTATGCTACCAGTGTGGCTCTGGTAGGAACTTATTTTTAACCATTCTTGTTGCAGAAAAAGGAGGTCCTCTCACCATCACCCCTTCAACCACTTGGAGAAAAACCTGTGATTTTAGAAGTTCATGCTGATGCCATATACCATGAAAGAGAAAGAAAATATACCGCTGTTAGAAATGAAAAGATAAATATGGCATTCTTTGAAGACAATATTACTAGCTAGAAAGAAATTACTAAAAAACAAGTTTTGAGTTAAATAAATTGTTTGATCAGGTGTTAATAAGAACAAAACATACACTGGGGAAAAGAATCTCTATTAATAAATGGTGCAGGGAAAATTGGATAGCCACATATACAAGACTGAAACAGGATCAGCACCACTCACAAAAATTAATTCACAGTGGATAATAGACTTTAAACCTAAGGCATGAAACTATAAGAATTCTAGAATAAGAGGTCAGAAAAAACTCTTGTAAATATCCACATAGGCAAAGAATTTATGAAGAAGACCCGAAAGGCAATCACAGCAACAACAAAAATAAATAAATGGGACCTGATTAAATTAAAAATCTTCTGCACAGCCAAGGAGACAATCAATACAGTGAATAGAAAACCTATAGAATGGAAGAAAATATTCACATGCTATACATCTGATAAAGGGCCAGAATCTACAAAGAACTCAAGAGAATCAGCGAGAAAACATCAAATAATCCCACTAAAAAGTGGGCAAAAGACATGAACAGAAGCTTTCAAAAGGAGATAGACTAATGGCCAATAAGCGTACAAAAAATGCTCAATATCTCTAATCATCAGGGAAATGCAAATCGAACCACAGTGAGCTACCACCTAACTCCAGTGAGAATGGCTTTTATCAAAAAGTCCCAAAACAACAGATTCCGGCATGAATTCAGAGAGAAAGGAACACTTATACACTGTTGGTGGGACTGAAAACTAGTACAGCCTCTATGGAAAGTAGTATGGAGATACCTCAGAGAGCTACAAGTAGAACTACCATTTGATCCAATAATCCCACTACTGGATATTTACCCGAAGGAAAAAAAGGCATTCTATAAAAAAGATATCTGCACTTGAATGTTTCTAGTAGCACAATTTACAATCACAAAGATGTGGAAACAACCCAAGTGCCCATCAATATATGAGTGGATAAATAAAATGTGGTATACGTATACCAAGGAGTATTACTCAGCCATAAAAAAAAATGGTGAACTAATTACCTTTTGTAACAATCCAGATGGAACTGGAGACCATCATTTTAAGTATGAAGTATCACAAGAATGGAAGAACAAAAACTGTATGTACTCACTACTAAATTGTACTCACTATTAAACTTATAGATCAACACTCATGTGCATATACAGTAGTAAAATTCAACAGAAATCAAGCAGGTGGGAGGGCAGAGGAAGGGATTGGTAAAACGGGTACAAGGTACAACATATGGGTGATGGACACACTTATAATTTTGACTCAAACTGTACAAAAGCAATTCATGTAACCAAAACGTTTGTATCCCCGTAATATTCCGAAATTTAAAAAAAGAACAATTACTATATATTTCATAGACTTGTAAAAAGCAATTGAGAATTCACAAAGAAAAATTATTTTGTCACAGAAAAATAAATTGGTCAGGTGTTAATAAGAACAAAAGATACACTGGGGAAAAGAATCTCTATTAATAAATGGTGCTGGGAAAATTGGATAGCCACATATACAAGACTGAAACAGGATCAGCACCACTCACCACTCACAAAAATTAATTCACAGTGGATAATAGACTTATATTAGCAACATACATATGAATAAATTTTATACAATTTACTGTTGCTGACCTCATGACTGTAACCCATACATTTCTTAGGGAAATTATGTCATATATTGTAAACATAAATCTTCTAATATTATTTATTTAGAAAAAAAGTCCAAATGCATTTTTTAAAAGGCTTTGAAGAATACTGGCCTAGATGAACACCAGAGTATTTTTTAAATGTATTAAATAGCAACCCTGTTGATATTCTAATTGCAATTCCATCAAAACTAAAAGTTAAAATGTGAATAAATTAGAACTTAAGATATTTTTCCCTTTGGAAACACTGGTTTCTATTTCAAATATTATTTCACATTTGTTTTCCCCAGGCTCCAGGCACAAAGAAATATAATTCCAAAAATATCTCTTTCACAACTCTGTGGATTTATACGTGTTATTTTCTCTATCTGTTACGAACTTTTCCCTCTTTTCCCAAAAACAGCATGCAATTCCCCATTCGGGACAGAGTACACCTGCTCTATGAATTCTTCCTTTGCCAATCTCAGGCAACAGGTAATCCTCCTCTGTGTTACCTAGCACATCAACACACATATATTATAGCATCTGAATTTTAATATTATTTGCTGACTATTTATAATTATTTGCATCCCTTACAAGACAGGAAGCTAGTCTAGTAGAAGCAACAGCCGTGGGTAATTTATATTTGTATTCTGACACCTAATTGAATGCCTGCGCTGCAAAAGGAACTCCAATAACCTTTAAGAAACCAATGTGGGCTGGACATGGTGGCGCACGCCTGTAATCCTGGCACTCTGGGAGGCCGAGGTGGGAGGATCATTTGAGCTCAGGAGTTTGAGATCAGCCTGAGCAAGAGCGCGACCCCATCTCTACTAAAAAAATAGAAATTAGCTGGACAACTAAAAATATATATATAGAAAAAATTAGCCGGGCATGGTGGGGCATGCCTGTAGTTCCAGCTACTCGGGAGGCTGAGGCAGTAGGATCGCTTGAGCCCAGGAGTTTGACGTTGCTGTGAGCTAGGCTGATGCCACAGCACCCTAGCCCAGGCAACAGAGTGAGACTGTCTCAGAAAAACAAAAAAGAAAAAAGAAACCAATGTGTTGGTGGTCAAAGAATAGCCAAAGAGTGAGATAGTGTGGAGTTCAACACCTAACTGATGTTTACTAGTTTTTGTGATCCTGGATAGGTAAATTTCACCAAGCTTTTTAGTTTCCTTCTTTATAAAATGGATATAATAGTTCATTGCATCCAATCATTATGAAAGTAGATAATGCAGTAAAGATACCTGGAGGCTGGGAGATCCAAGATCAAGGCACTGGCCAAGTTTGGTTGTCTGATGAGGGTTGCCCTCTGCTTCCTAGACAGTGCCTGTTGCTGCACGCTCAGAGAGGAGGAACGCTGCGTTTTCATGTGGTGGAAGGTGCAAGCTAGCGTCTTTTACAAGGGCCTTAATCCCATTCACGTGGGGAGGAGCCCTCATGACCTAATCACCTCTTAAAGGTGATTTTAATCACCTTTTAATACTACCACTTTGGCAACACCTGGATTTTAGAGAGGACATACTCAAACCGTAACAATAATGACACTCTATTCTAGACCTTCTTAAACTTCTCCTTACTTATTGTTTCATTTGACTGGGATTTCTAAAACCTTACCAGACATACCAATCATCATTTGCCAGCCTATCTCATGACAGAAGTAAAGCACCTAATAAAATTTTAAGGAATATAAAGCTCAGACCTTTTCCAAACCAATAAACCAGATCAAAATATTTTTTCAGGAATTATCTGAGCTACAGGTTGTTGAGTCCAGTATAATTAAATAACAATAATAATTAAACTATCTGAGTGAAACTACCCTGACTGAAGTAGAACTCATTTCAACAACCTTTTCACAACTGTCTAGTACATATAACTCGTGCAAAAAGCACACGGGAGACAAACCATCATAAGACAGACTCAGTTCCCTACACACTGTGATCAGAAGGACTCAAGCAGGCAATAATGCAGCTGACAGAATCTAAGGAAAGGTCACTTGATATCCCAGTGATGGAGCCTTTGTGTTTACCGCTGTGAGTGATTTTTTTTCTTTTAACTTGTGTGTGTGTGTGTATGTGTGTGTGTGTGTTTTAATGTTTCCCAGTCTTTACCATATTACACATTTTCCATAAGGACAATTAAGGATTTTTACATTTGATATATTAGTATACTAAGTACATTCCTTAAATTTTGCAATTTTAGTTTACTGTCTAATTATATAAAGAAATAGTCTTAGAAAGAGGAAATCAACACACGTGTGCTGTACCTGCTATGAGCAGAACATTGTGTTTTTCCTAACCCGAATGCAAACAATCAGTTTTTCTAAGGTGTCTATTACTGATTAAATAACGGCCTTCTCTCGAGAAACAGTTTTCTTTTCCCCTCTCCTTTGGAATGATGTGTAAAGAAATCCCTCTCCCTTTTTTTTTCTCCAGTGCACCCTGAAGTGGAAATGCTGTTTGATGTCTATTTCTCTTCTGTCACTTGAATTACCAAGCTGATCTGCTTCGGGGTCCCCTTGGGTTTCACATACTCTTAGCATCTTGTTTCCATCCATAATTAGTGAATTCTGTAAATGTTTGCCTGCATTTTGCATATGGGTTTTATTAAGTTAAAGTTACCATGTTAAGGTTTTGGGGGAAAAGACAGCTTATTACATTTCATCTCTTTCATTTTGGCAGATAGAGAGTATATTTGAAATTAACCTAAAATATACCTGCAGTAACCCAACAAAATTTTAAGATTTAGCTAAATATCACATTGGCTAGGAGCCCAATTTTTGCTTATCCACTTAGGATGGCTTAAGATATGCTAAGTGCAGAGTTTATATAATATGTGTATAATATATATTCTACCTCTACTTTATCCTAAATTCAAGTAAGTTTTATTAAATAACTTATGAATGCAGATATAATGATAATTTTATAAATATGAGTAAATGACAGAGGGTTGACCAACTCAAAAAGAAATCATAGACCTCTGGGAACAAAGCCAGAGTCATTAAAAAACACATTTGGGTAGAATTACAGTATGAAACAGGAAATATATAATATCCCACATAACTAGCACATAATTGTATATGTGATTCCACCATAATATGCATAAATCCTTAAGTTAGTAATATTTGAATTTCTTTCACAAATTAACCATGAGTAGTTTGAATTTGAAATAGACTATGCAATAAACTGTATGCCACCATATGAATATTTTCAAACTATTGTCCTTCAAATTTAAAATATTTTTTTTAAAAACTTGATAGTACCAGGTTGTATTTATTGTTTGAAAAGAAATAGAAACTTCTTTAGTCTAATGAGATAGCTCAGAAAAATGAAATATAAATATCATTAATGTGATTAAGAACCATTTACATAAGACAGGAAGTTTCTGTAAAGGCACCCAAGTCACAGGATAAACAGGAGCATAAAGAGGATATTATGCAGGAAACAGAATGGAAAAGGGGGAATGGATATTTTTATAGTAAAATACACTCAGACACACGTTGAAAGTACAATACATATTCAGCATAAATTTCTAAGATTCAGTGTGCTGCTTGGACAAGACTACTTTAAAGTTTACCCAAAGATAAACCCCTTTGACCTCCCTCCTCTGAAATCGAAGAATTGCCGTAAGATGGGAGAATACAGCCAAGATAGACAAGACACTCAAGAAGGTCCACCTTAGGGCAGTACTAGTCTACAACCTGGTAGGATCTTGATCAACTGGGAGTTTGTTAGAATGCAGAGACTCAGGCCCTACCCTATGTTGATGTAATGAGGGGAAGAAAAAGACCCTTGAAAAACATTTGTTGAATAAACATGTTTGCTTTAATGTAGAGTAAATATCACTATTTCTTTTTTTAATGAAATCATAAAAATATAACAATTGTCCACTTATATAAAGTTTTATCATTCCTTTCAATACAATTCCAATTTTGCCAAAAATAACAATGGTTTTACTCATACATTATCTATTTTAAATCTTAAATTCGGAAATTTTCTTTTTGGTTTGCTCAAATGCTCAAACCAAAATGACATTTTTTCATCACTCTTATTTAAAAAAAAAAATAGATAAAAATATTACATTACCATGTTGGTAAATTTTGTATTTTAATTGTTACTTGCTTTAAGACATAAGATAACACATAAGAAATTCGGAGAAATATTAAATACAAAAATACATTGCTAGTCTGGGCATGGTGGCTCACATATGTAATCCTAGCCCTTTGGGAGATCCAGGTGGTAGGATTGCTTGAGGCCAGGAGTTTGAGACCAACCTGAGCAAAAGCCAGACCCTGTGTCTACAAATAATAGAAAAAAAATTAGCCAGGCACCACACCTGTAGTCCCAGCTGCTCAGGAGGCTGAGGCAGGATGATCTGTTGAGCCCAGGAGCTTGAGGTTGCAGTGAGCCATGATGATGCCACTGCGCTCTAGCCCAGGCAATAGCAAGACACTTTCCAAAAAAAAAAAAGAAAAATTACTATTTCAGGCATATAGTATCCTCATTTTAAAAATAATATTAACTTATTTAAATTATAAAAGCATAGTCTTTTTTCTTTTTAGAAGAAAACAATTCCATAAGTGCACATCTATCACACATACTAAATGAATATTTTTTTTAGATTTTTATTTTCCCTAATTTTCCATAATAAGATTTTATTACTTTCAGGATAAAATAATTTAAATTTTTTAAATCATAAAAAGAATTATAATTGTGCTTTTTCCTTATAGAAATTAATTATAGCTATGAAATATTGCCTGTATTTTTTGTTTGTCCAGAACAGTACTCTCAAACTTTAATGTGCCTGCAAATCACACAGGATCTTGCTGAAATGTGGGTTCTGACTCAGCAGGTCTGGGAACCTGAGATTCTCCATCAACACACTCTCAGGGCTGCTGCTGCTACTTCATGTACTTGGTCCATGCAGCACACTGAGTAGCAAAGGGCCTAAGAGATTCTTGAGAGAAATTGTCTCATGGTTTCCACAGGTCAGAGTCTATACATGGCATGGCTGGATTCTCTGCTCAGGGTCTTGCCAGGATATATATCTCCACCTACCTACATATCTACATAAAGTGAAAGTTTGGAGGTCACTCTCTCATTGGAGGGTATTCTTGAGACACATACACATGTCCATATAAACTACATTTATTTAATTTATCTGAATATACATACTATTTGAGTTTACTTTAGAGTTAGTCATCATTGCTGATATATTCTTTGATAACTAGACTGCCTTGTTTGCACTGCTAGAGGACTACATTACTTTATTCTTCCTTTTAGGATAAGGATATTATCTCAGTGATTTATGTTCTGGATCTATATAAGCTAAAATGACTTACACCTATTGTCTTGCCTGCTACAGGTAGGTGATTTTACGGCCTTCTACTAAGAACAGCAGATAATACAGATAACTTCATTCTAAGTTCCTACCACTAAATTACAAATAAAGAAACAAAAGAGCAAACAAAAACAAACCAGAAAGGGCTCTCATTTTCATCAGGAGCCAGAAAAAAAATATGAGAATATCCTCTGCCTCAGAACTATCTGGATTTACTCAAAATATGTATTTGGAAGAAATTAAAACCAAACTTTTCTAGGCCAAAGTCAATAAATCCTTTTAATTTTACCTTCTTTGTGATTTCTGCAGGATTTGACAGTCTTACCTATGCCCATCATGAAACATTCTCTTCCCTTAAATTTCCTGTCACTCAATTTCATGGTTTTCTCTTAACTCTTTATCTCCCTTCTTTGGCCTCTTGGCAGGCTGGACTTATTGGACTCTACTATAGCATATTATAAATATTAGTGTTCATGAGACCTTCTTCTTACTGAGTTTAGTCTTCCTGGGCAATACTAGCTCCCTCTGAATTTTATCAGCATCTTCATGGTAATGAGTCTCTAGTTGATACCTTTTTCTTGACCTTTAAGGTATTCAAACTATGAATTGACTCCACATGGCTGGCCCACTATTTTCCACCCTTTCAACTCCTAGTATACACACACACACTGACACACACACAAACAATCTGCCTCCTCTCAAATAACCCATGTCTCAATAAATGGCATCAGTCCGCTACACTTGCTCGAGTAGAAAACTGAATATCACCTCTGCCTTTTTTCCCTGGACCCACAGGCCAAATAACCCACAACCCCTATCAATTCCATCTCCAAATCATCTCTGAAATCAGCTGACTTCACTCAGTCTGCGACCAATGGACTATCCAGGCCTTCCATCCCTCTCTACCTCCGAACTACTACAGGAGTCTCCTAAATCGGCAGACTAGCTCCAGTACTGCCATCAGGATCCTCATTCCCAGCTAGATTTTCCAAAACTAGCCCCCTTTTTGGTTCACTGATCTCCACCCCGAGATTAACTGGGATATTTTACCATGGACTCCTACTACTGGCATTGCTTTAAGGAGTTGATGTCTCTGTCAGTCTATGAAAAGATGCCCTTGGGGAGTAGAAAGGTACATGGGTGAAGGTGTCCCTGTGGCCATGGAGCAGGGCAGAGAATAAGCAGTTGGAGATGACATCCATTAGAGTATTAGTGCTGCTACATTTCTCATCCGTTCTCTTCCAAGCCACTTCCTGGGTTACTTTTGTAATGAAATGATTTCATATGGGTTGACACCGTTCAGTATTAACGTGTATTCCTCTGTTATGAATCGTATATTCTCTAAGTAAATACGACTCTTTACTACCTCAAGATGTTAAAAGAATCCTTGCTATAATTGACGATCTTAAGCTGGAAGACTTAAGTTAAAGTTATGTGGCATAAAGATTCATTATTTAATTTTATTCCATTAAAATAAGTTGTTCAAGCCAATTTCTCTTTCTAAAATGGAAAGTTTTTCTTTAACACACTTAGACTATTTTTACACAGAATTTAACGAGCATAAGATCTCCACAATGATTGCAGTTCCAAGGGCTGATTATCTCAATTACAACGCTCATTTAACAATTATTTGAAGTCAAGATACCTGTTGAAACAACAGAGTGTAACTTAAGAAGACTGCAGCATTGTAGTCAGAATGAAACACGCCCATGGAAGATCCCATCAGAGTTCCAGGACTTAATGCAATTCTGAAACATCAACATTACTCTTAAGTGTGCTCCATATTTTGCCTGTGGTTTATTTAAAAAGACTAAGAGAGCAGCACCAATGCCTTCTGTTCTAAACTGGTAAACTGGGGTTATATATGAGCTCTTTCCACATTCTTTTGCCAAGCAAAACCAAAGCATACTACTAACAAGGAGCAACACAATTTCTTTATGAGAAAAAATATTTTAGGATAACCTTCAAAGTAACAGGTTTTCTTTAATTAATGTCACTACTGAAGGTGGCAGCATTTAACATCAGGGAGGCAAAATTTTACCAAATATATTTTAATTTGTTTAACTACCCATGATTCACGTGTCATATAAAGTAATTTCAATGGATGTAAATGATAAAAATATACAAGACACCTTTTTGGTTTGACTTTATGAGAGAAAGTTATTCGATTGTGAAATGCATAAAACAGTCAATTTATCTTGAAAGTAGTTGAATGGAAAGGAAATCCTGGCTCACTCAGATGCCTTTCTGAGTATGGCATGTACAGATCATAGGACCTCTTATGAATCTTTAAAATGAGAGCGTTGATAAAGTAGTCATTAAGGCTTTCATATTAAAACACATGTAATTCTACCAATTGTTAAGTTTCATAGCCAACTGTGCCCAAACAAAAGCAATTGCACATTTACTTATTCAAGAGTATTGAGAAAAATGCTAAATTCTCAGGGAATTCGTTTTAACATATAATCAGCGTATGCTCCTTAGTCCTACTAGGAGGTATAGTAATAAATCCAGGAGGCGAAAAAAGACTTACATGTTTTTAGAAAACAATACTTGTGAGAAACAAGTCATTCTAACTCATCATTCCAGCTTAAGGAATGGATTGGATAATACTATACTGTTCAAAAAGCTGTGGCAAGTGGAAGTTCTCTCTCATACCTATTTTCCTATTTCTATATTTCTTTTCTTAAATAAAATTGTTTCTGAAGGCAAAAATAGCTCTTTATTCTATTTGTCTAAGTATTCTCTTCTTGATTGCTCTAGAGGAGACTTAAAAGTTTGAAAAAGAAGAAAAGTTGATATGCTTTTTAGCAGATTTTTGAAGAACTACCTTTTCAGAGCCATCATTTTGTTGATTTATCAGTGTCATTTTAATGCAGACCAATTAATATCTGAAATATAGTTGACTAATGAAGAGGCCTGAACAAGATTTTCCCTTTAAATTTTCTTTTATTTTTCTACTTTACATGAATCACCAAATAATGCTGGATTCACTTTCTACATTGTTGGTAGCTTAGAGAATTTAAAATTTCCTTTTTTCCACAAAGAGGTCATACGAATATCAGGCTTGAATAGTTGGTCCAGGCATTTTTACTATGACTTGTCCTGTTTATAGAAAATGGAAAAGGAAGAAAACAAGTCTACTAAGATGTGAAGGTGTTATTGCTATAGGGGTACTACTTTTCTCTGGCCAAGAAAGTCAAGAAACATACAAAAAGAAATGAAAAAAGAAATCAAGAAAACAAAAATAGAAATGAACCATTTATAGTTAACATAAAAATACAGGTAATTTAGTAAGAAAAGACTCTGTAAAGATTGAAAATTGAATCTCTCGAGAAAATATTACATCTGTCAATCATCCTAAATAAAACTCTAATATTTCACTTTTGCCATAATAAAATCAGTAGCATTTTTAAAAATCTAACTCCCCAAATCAAGTATTTTGAAAAGAATTCACTCAGAAGAACCCAATTTCACTGCATAAAATTAGTATCCTTTTACTAATCAATCTATTAATACCAATATTTATTATCTATTATGTGCTAGGTATGATAGGTGTTATAGAAAATAAAATATAAGAATTGGTACCTGTAGTTCAGTAAAAACGCTCAGGAAAGTTATAACTCAGGGAATCATGAATACCAAAAGAATGATGATACGATGGGTCTACTTCTCTGCCAAGAAGTAGAACAATGGATACAATGGAATGAGCTAATAAATGAAAACAAAACAAAGAGCATAAGATAATTTAAAGAAAAACGAATTTAGACAAGAGATGTTACAAAGCAGAGTCGGGGCTAGAAAGAAGAACTAGAGAGCGCCTTAGGGACTAACACACTTGAGTATGACAAGGAGGAGTTAATAAGCCACTTTTAGATAATCAAAGTCTCTATTTAAAAAGATTAATACTATGATGGTGTAAGCAGCACATGGTCCATGTGGGAAAAACAGATATGCAAGAAGTCTACTTGAAACACTGCAGAGTCTGACGTTCAGGTCACGTGGTATCAAATAGGGGGATGGTAGGAAAAAAAACTATCAGATAGAAATTCATTTCAAAGGAAATGTTTAACAGATCCAGAAACCAGTTAGATGTGAGGGTAGAGGCTGAGAAAATATGAGAAAAGGAGTCTTATTTTAGATATAATGAGTTTAAGGCGATGTATATCAACATGGACATTTCCATCAGGCAGCTGGAAAGAGGGCTCAGAGCTAAGAAGAAAAAATATATATATACACATACGCATACACACATACAGAGACAAAGAGAAAGAGAGAGAAAGGGGGTGTGGAGAGAGAAAGAGAATACACGTATGAATCCAGCACTAAGGAAGACTATCATAAAAGACCCTACTTTATACCACATATAAAATTAATCCCAAGATAATTAAAATTAAATATTTAAATTTGAAAAGCAAATCATAAGTTTTTTAAAATAAGTATAGAATAAAATAATCACAGGGTTAGAAAGGCTTCCTAACCAAGTCATTTTTTTTAAAAATCTATACAGTAAAAAATCAATACAATCATCAACAGTAAAATTAAATTTTTTTGTCCAAAGCACTATAAGTCAAAAATCAATCCCAAACCAGGAAAGACACACATCATTGTCAAATGATGAATATCTAGTCTAGACAAAGAAGGCCTACCAATTGGTAAGAAATAGATAAACCAGTAGAAAACTGGACAAGAGACATAAACATGCACCTGAAAAAATTAGAAACACAAATGACAAACATTTGAGAACATGCTCAACTTCAACAGTTGTCAGAGAAATTCAAATTTTGACCACAATTTTATCCTTACCCAATGGGAAAAATAATCTGAAAATATACACATACCAAGGGCTGGTGAGAATATGTAACAATAGAAACACATAGTGCTAGTCAGAATGCCAATTGTTCGATCATTTTGGCAAACAACTTCAGTATCATCTTATCAAGTTGAATACATACATATACCACAGGTCTTAGCAATATCATGGCACATATACAAGAACGCTCACAATGATATTGTTTTTAAAGTAACGATTAGAAAACCCAATAACAACCCAATTATCCACAGGCAGAAGACTGAATAATTAATTTTAGCTTATTCAAAAATAGAATACTACACAACGCTGAAAGAAATCAAGCACAACTACATAGAAAACGTGAATGTTGAATGGAAGGGGCGGAATCAAGATGCCAAAAAACACACAAAACATGATACGATTTCCAAAATAGTTTTAAAATCTATAAAACTTAAAATATTTGTTTAAAGTAAATTAAGCAAAAAGGAAGAAAATGATGAAAAAAATTTAGAACACTGCATCCCTTGGGGTAGAAGAAAGGTTTCAATGGAGAAGGACTCTCGGGGGATTCAGATGAGATTATTTAAGCTGGTTTATGGATACATGTATTTGTCTTTTATTATTCTTTATATCTTATACATAGTCATTTATTGTTAAAATATTCACCAAAAATAAATATTTTTAAAAGAAAACTGAATAAATACATAGAACTGCTTACATTTAGAGGAATAAAAAAAAGAAGAATGGACAGAAAAGGAAAAAGATGAAAAAATGACCAGAAAAATTTACCAAAAAAATAGGATAGTATAGGCTTTTAGATCTAAGGAAGGAAAAAAGGATCCAATAATATCAAATATTACATGGAAGTCAAGGGGAATATGGACTTGGAAAAAGTTACAGATATCTCGTTATCTTAAAACTGTAATTTTCAGATGCAAGAAATGGATAATACCCACGCTTTAAGGTATAAGAGAACCATTTGAGAGGAATTAGAGATATTAAGTAAAAACTACCCTGTGGAGTCTGGCTATGAAGAGCGGATGTACAGAAGGACAGGCCAACATCTTTTGAGGATGAAAGGTTTACATGTTTGCAGAGAGACAGGTAGGCATCTCTGGGTACATGGTATACATTGGGGTAGGCATAGAGAAATAAAACAAATATGCAGGAGAGAGCAGATAACTGTGCAGGTGTTATGTCACTTTTAAATAAATAATATTATAATCTTGAGCATTAAAAAATGATAGGGTTGCTAGTCCCAATATCGAATGTCTCACCATTCAACAGTCAACAGGTTATAAATTACAACCCTGTTACAGAACAGTTTCTAAGTTCAAAGAGTTAACATTTCTGATTCTTTTTTCTCTTACAACAAAGTCTAATCCAACTGAGCACTCGGTAGACTTTTTCTAAAAAAATTAGTCTTATTAAAGGGCATGGTAGAGGCATCACATCTCCCACTCCCCGATTCTCCTACCCCCTGGTCTAAGAACAAGATCCTTCCCTAATAGGGGCATGGTCCCCCCTGGAACAGCAGCAGTGAATGACAGTTAGGATGTAAATGGGGCCTCCCAGGCCAATGCTAAAGGCAGAGAAGAGTAGGAGAGTCCAGACTCCAAGAGGAGTCAGAAGTCAATGCAGATCATCTCAATAGTACGGAAGTTTCAAAGACCAGATGCAGCAGTCCTGGTCTGCAATCAAGGTTCGGACCCTATGCAAGGCTTCATAGCCATGCTGGAATGTGGTAGCTGCTACACAAAACAGCTTGGAACTTCCTTTCACTGGAGTTACTGCCTCCAAAATCTGTTACATCAGAAGCCGTAATAACGTCTCATCAGCCTATGTGTTTTATATTGCTGAAGCAGAAAACTGTAATGACACTCAGGAATTAAAGAATTTTTGCGTGGCCAGATTGTAATAAAAAGTACAAATGTTACTTTAATTCATATTTTCCAAATGATTCCCTCCAACTTAAGATATCCCTAACTTTTTAAATTTCTCCTTCTTCTCAAGGTTAATAAATAATTACCTTTCTATAGAAAGTTTCCCATTCTCAGACTGGTACTAGGTTCATTCTCTCCAAGCAACATGATCACAAATGAGGGTTTATCTTTCTAGCAGTGGCAATGAGACTGAACAAAAAGTTCTAGTCTCTCTGCTCCTACGAACCAATGCCATTCATTTGCATGAGGGCTAATCAGAGATGCAAGGGTACTGAACAATGAACGGCCTTTTTCTTGTCTTTCTTTCCTTTCTTTTTTTAAGCTTGGTGAGCTACTCTGTCTTCACCTAACAAGTACATGCTTTATTAAGTTAGTTATAGATGAACAGGCTTTTACTTGCATAGCAGAGGAAGTAGATTGCAGCTTCTTTCTTTCTAATTTCTCATCACTGGATAAGATAGCTGATAGATACACACTGTTTCAACCGGGTGTAGAGATGATTTGTTAGGAAGGTTTATGTGGCTGAGATGAGAGGACTGTTTCTGCAACATGAGCTTTCTCTGAACTAGAACAGGATTCAAGGCTGAAATTCAATTCAGGGCATAACCTCTTGACAAGGTTGTCCACTGAATTTAAGTAATTTAGCACAGTAATAGCTAAGAAACAGCAGATAACTTTGCCTCCTGTATTCTTTGCTTGATGCTCTTCTGAAAAAAGAACTCTGACCAAGGAAGATCCAAAAACAAACTCATTTAAAACTTCCGTGCCTTACCACTCCGACCCAGGACTAAATAAGTCAACCAGCTCCAAAGAGGGAAGCAAATAGCGATGAAAAAAGCCGAAAGAACCTTTTGCTGCATGGCAAAGGCAGCCCACTGACAATTCTCGAAGGCAAGCAGCCCTGTGAAAAGAAACTCTCTATGTGAACAAGGAGTTTCCTGCTGCCAATCCATGCAGCACTCCTGGTTGTGCAGTGAGTGAATGCCACTTATTAACTGGGTTGCATTAAAACTGGCGGGTCCATTTGTGAACAGCAGCCCACTTTATTTTCCAGAAGATCTCAGGGAGTAGCATGCCCTTTAATGGCACAAGGAATCTTACTAGCCATATGTGACACATAACTCATCCCACTTGGAACTACTAGTACATAAAGCAAATAAAGGATTAGAAGCCACCCAGGTGTAGAAGATTAAGGACTTAACAGGCAGATGGGGGAAAAGAGCATCATCTGGATATCCCTCATCTTTTATTATAAGGGAAAGATCCCCAGCAATCCCAGCAGGAAAACAAAAAAAAAAAACTTAAATGAAAAAAAAAAAATTGCAATTCTGTTGACAAAAGAAGAATCCTTAAATAAACATTTTTTTTAAATGAGTTTATCAGCCAAAACATGATTACCTTTCATAGCAAATAAATCTCTATCTAGCAGAAAAGGAAGTAAGTAACAAAAATATGCCTTTCCCCCCACAGATCATCATCCAAAAATATTGCACATCATGACTTTGAGAGACTAGTTTGAACAGATGGAGCCCGAATCACAGCAGTGCGTGGATGGCCAGCAAATGCTGCGTTAAGGCCCACCTTTGATCTGCTGAGCTCAGTCTTAAGAATCACTTTCAAAAACCTTCACTGTCTTAACACTTCTCTGCTGATTCACCTCTTCTGAGGGGTCCACAAGAATTGAGGCATCAATATAAACAGACATATCTCCTGACCTGGCATTGGAAACTTCTCAATACTGGGATCCAATCTATTCAACATAATCTATCCTTCCTCTTCATTTCAAAGCCCTCCACTCAGCCAGGCCAGTGGGGCTGTCCCCTTCCCTTAAACAGCATGATCATTCTCACTTCCAGCCTGAGGCTGCTATCTATGGCTCATCATGAGAAGCCTAACTGCCTTTTACTCTTGCCTGTACACACCGGAATTTTTATGCTAATAATATCAGCTTAATTTTTATCTGACCACAGAGCTTATGTGTTTCTCCCTTCTTAGAGCTCCTTAAACATTAATAGTATTGTTTTCTTCACACTATAGGGGTGGAAAAGGAATGATCCCTTTCCTCCCCATCATAAGGGTCATGGCCAACACCCCACAACAAAAAAACAGGGTAACGAAAGAAAAGCATAAGATTTTATCACGGTTTTAAATGACCCTAGGGCCTTTGGAATGAAGTCCCAGACATACAGTGAAAACTATCCATTTTTATGCTTTGGTTCAGTTAAGTATGGACAGCCAGATAGAAATATGATTGGACAAAAAGGGTATGATCTAATGCTAGTAGACTGAGTAGGGAAACCCAGCAAGTCCTGTCTGTCTGTTCAGATTCTTTGTGGCCTCTCTGTATAGCATTCCTTCCTCCTGGGTATGGGGCAGGACCCTGTCTGGAATGGGGGTCTTATGATCTATAGTCAAACAAGGTAAGTCAGAGAATTTCTTTATGGCCAGTTCTTACACAGAAAGTTAGAGTAGTAATTTGGGCTTAATGGCTGGCTTTGGGGAAAAAGGGGGTTCTGGTTTCTATGACCTGCCTAGGGCAAAAGGTTTCTATAGAAACCCACCATAGTTTCTATGGCTCGCCTTTGGGGAGAAAGAAGGGTGAGAGACTGGAGGACAGAGACAGGTCAGAGAGAAACTTTCGCTTCTGAGGCTGTTTCTGAGGACTTCATTTTAGGGATCATTTTCTAAGCCCCAACAACTACTTTGGACATGTAATTAAATAACACTACAAAGCTGCGAATATAGATATTTTATCTTCCTCAGAAGACTTTTTCCCCTAATGTTTTATTATGACATTTTCAAACATACATAGAATATGAGATAATTGTAAAAACAAATCGTACTGAACCATCACCTTCTATCAAAAATTATCAACACATGGGCAATTGCCTTAGTGGACTTATATTCCATAAAGAAAAATATGAAATTGTTTTCATACTTTTTTGTTTGTTTTCTCCTTGAGCCCGGACTAGTGCTAAGCATGAAATAACAACTCAATATTCAGTTGTAGAAATGAACTGAAATCCAGTTCACCAAAATTCTGACCTATCTCTCAAGTATTCAGCCTATTTCATCCAATCAATTCTTGGATAGACAACTCACAAAACTATTCAATGTTTTTAAAGAAATATTAACAGTCTATGGCCATACCACCCCGAACACACCCGATCTCGTCTAATCTCAGAAGGTAAGCAGGGTTGGGCCTGGTTAGTACTTGAATGGGAGAAATGTTAACAAATAAAGAATAATTCTCCTGATTGAGAAATAGATATGAAATAATTATAACCTTACTTTTGTACCATCACTATTTCATCTGTAAGACAAATTTTCCTTTGATACTAAGACTAGAAGATCATTATCAGTCAACAAACAGCCTGGCACAGTAGAGAGAGGAACAAGATTTCACAGTAGAGAAGAGACCTAGCTCGATTCTATCTGGCAATATGACCTTAAGCAAGTCACTTATCCTCACTCTCATCCTTATCTCTAAAATAAAAATGGTTGTACTTTTTCCAGTGACCTCATAATGCTATTAAAAAGACATTGTTTTTAATTTGCCAAACTGCTTTCTGAAATAAAAAGCACCATATATTATTATATTGCCTTTATAGCACACCGAGACCCTTTTCAAAGAGGATATATAATCCATTTAGGAGCAAAAAATCATAAAACTATCCAGAATTATAACAAGCTAAATGTCTAATGAGCAATGTAGGCAATACAGCTATAAGACAGGAGGGATCATTGATGGTGGAGGTGTTTAGCAAAAACTTCATGATAGAAGTGGGCATAAAGCTGGGTCTTAAAGGATAAATAGAACTTGGACAAGGGAAAGAAATAAACAAAAGGATTTCAGGAAATAGATAAATCACAGGTAAATTTACCCCCCAAAGAAATGACCAAATCGTCCAGAGAAGAATTAGAGCAGTTTGACTGAAGCAGGAGGTCTCTGTAAAAAAAATAATCATAATTAAAAAAAATAATAATGGTAGAAAGTCTGGAGCAGTTGCCTGAGGCTAAATTATGGACCTCAAATAAAGGCTGAAGCTTTGACTTTAAAGGAAACATTGGCAAAATCTGAGGAGCTCAATATCAGCGCATTAATATTCCAAGAAAAGTAACTGCTTTATAGTACAGTTGAAGGCAAAGGAAAATAGGAAACTTACCATTATCAACATCGGGCACAATCAGAGCTATGAATGGGGAGTAAGCAGTAAAAAGACTAAAGAAGAATTACATAAATTTGGAGATGAGACCAAGAATGAGCAAATAGGGTCCCTTGATAAAAATATTCTGAAAGCATTCAACCTCTTTGCTTAGATTGGAAGCTCCACATAACTGGAATCTGCCCACCTCATCTTGAAAAAAATAAACTTTGACCACTATGCCTGTCTCTGTCTCCATAATGCAAATTTCCTTCCAGATTTAGGGCTTTGTTTTTTGTTTTTGTTTGTTTGTTTGTTTGTTTGTCTCCAAGGCATTTCCCAGATCTCTGCATGCCTAGTTCCTTTCAGTCATTCAGATCTCCAGGTGAAGGTCACCTTGAACAGTTCTTCCTAGACCACCTGGTCTAAAGTGGTTTCCAAGACTCCAGCTCTCACATTTTTCTCTTTTAATATCTGTTAAGCAATTACTACATTCTAATCCTTTTAGTATTTATTTATTTATTTATCTTGTGTTCCCTGCCCCCACCCCCACCCCTAGAGTAGAATTCCTGGAAAAATAGGAACCTTGAGACTTATTCTATCTATCTATCCCCAGCACCCAGAAGGATGCCCGGCATGGATTAGGTTGCTCAACAAATACTGACTGAATAGATAAATTAATGAGTCAGCCACAGCAATCCTTCAGAAAGAAAGTCAGTATTGCTCTCGTCCTCAGATATACTCTGGCTCTCCTGTCTTCTAAAGGCTTAGATATTCCACTTCCTTTAAATGCTGAGTGACTCCCAAATCTTCTCAATTCTGTCTCTTTTTTACATTGCTAGCTCAAGTTGGTATCTGTTATTGGTAAGAGCCTTAAACAGATCACTTTAAAGACAGATTTCATTATCTCCTTCAAACTCTATATAAAACATAGTAGACTAGCCATCATCTCATATTATGGGGACTGAAACTCAAAACGTCCCACCAACACAGTCACTCGATAAGCAAGGAGGCCTCGACAGAATGGACCTGAACACAGGATAATGGATATTGAAGACAGGTCAAATCACAACTAATCCAAACCTTTATCCAATATACAAAATGGCTTCTACTTTATTCTCTACCACCATAAAAAAAGAGAGACATTCCACTTCTACTTCTTATACAGCATGTCACAATGCATATAACACAATGAACATAACACACACACTCGATAAATAATTATTTGGTTATGTATTTATTGTTCTGCTTACAATGGGACCCAACCACCCCCAAAATTAGAAAGATGAGGAAAAAGGAAAGAAAAGGAAAACAAAAAACAGCAACCAAAAACAAAACACAGCAATCCATACTGGTATTTATGGGGCTAAACTGGCTTCATCCCTTTGTAAGCCTTATTACTTAAGATCACAACCAAACCAAAAGTGCCTTCTAATAAATAACAACCCAAAGAACTACTGTATTTACTTCCAAGTATTATAATTGTGCTGTTTTTGCAAAATACCAGGATCTAAAGATATTTAGGTTTTAACCAAACTTTGTTCTCTAGGTACTAGGAATTTTTCGTTCTTTATTACTTTATTGAATTATTATTTGGTATAAATTTATGATGATAGACCTTATTTTTAAACATAAAATGAGAATTGATTTACTGCTTCCAGAAAGCTGAGAACAATGATTTTTTTAAAAGATCATTCAAAGAATATTAAAAATCTAATTTTCATCAAGAAATTCCAGTGGCGTGTGCAATGGTTATTTATAACTAAATGCAGAAATAACATGTAGCAGCTAGTTTTATAATGACAGTTTTAAGAATATCTTTTGAAAATCAAGATAGCTAAAATTAACCAAAAATTATCCACTAGATTACATGAGTGTAATTTACAGTGTCCAAAGTTTGTTTTCCTTTATATTCCAATTTGTGTTACTAACAAGGGAATAATTAAGCTCTATATAACATTATCTAAAGAATAAAATTGATACAGACTAAAAATACGTCTGACATTTTCCTTATGTTTCCTTTCTACCACACTCTCTCCATTGAAAAACTTATACTAAAATAGATAATTGTATCCCTTTACATTTGCATTATGTTCTAAGAATTAAAACCAAAATAACCATAGCATAAAAGTTAAATTCTATATAAAAACATGTCACTCATTTTTATTTTTCCCTTGGAGAGCCAGTATTTTGTTCAAGTGCTACATAAATGAAGAAAAATCAGTTTTGCAATGAATGGACAAAGGGATCACACAGAAATTCAAGTCATACAGAAACTGAAAAGCCCTTAAAAAAAAAAAATTCTAATTGACTATCAAAGTCAATTAGACAAAATAAATGAAGAAGGAATTAGTTTTAAATTGCTGTCTAGATTTTTCATATATGTCATGAAATGGTAGGGCATTGTCAGAAACACCATTAAACTCATTAGAAGGAAGTGGTTCTCCCATTTTTTGTATTTGGCTACATTTTTTTATCTTAATGCGTGAAGATCTGCCTGATAAATGTATGCTAAATAATTAATAAAGAGGGATGCAAAACAAGGAATCAGAAGTGTGCTAATTCAGATTCAGCAAGCTGAAGTGAAGACAAGTTGAGTGAACAAGCAAAGAACCAGCATCTCTTGCACTGCTCTTTGTAGCATCTGTCTTCCCCCATCCCCTTGGAGAAAACAAACTCCTAAGGGAAAAAAAGTCATAAATTGGACAAATAATGCCTTTCTCTCCTTACTGCTCATTATTTTTCAATCAGTTATTAAGAGGGGGTTGAATTAATTTCATGGGAATATTTCTCAAAAGAAACAGTGAATAGGCACTGGGGCATAAAAACATAGTCCCCACCCACATAAAAACAGGTATGATTGACCGGAATAACAAGAGACTGGTCACATACTTACAGGAATTACTGTGTTAACTAGCAGCGCTCTTTTGTTCATTGGTTTATGTTTATTTACACAACCATAAGTTTCATCAATGAATCAGTACAAACAGTTCAAAGTCAAAGAAGAGCAGGCATTTTGTACTAAAAGCGCATCACCATCAGGAACCAGGGAGAAGTCACCCTCACTGGTTTGTAAGTTTTAAGAAAACAATAACTATAACAACATGGGAGTCTTTCCAAACCCATTTGGGGTACTTTAATTGCAACAAAGAGAATCACGAGGATTAAAAAGCAGGAGCAAAGGTTGCTTTCTTAATAGCCTATCAAACAGTGTAAAAATGAACCACAGTGACCAGGTTAGGCAACTCCTGTTGTCATAACTAAAATAAGCCTATCTAGCTGTGGCTAACTTCAGAAGTCAGCAATAGGGGTAAAGTCCAAAGATTAAATAAGCACAATCTAATCCATGCATGAAGGTAAAAAACATTTACTTAGCACTTGATCAAATATTAAAACAAATTAAAGATGACATACAGGAAAGTATCCAGCCTGGTGTCATACGCATGGTAGACACTCAACAGATCATCTCTCCGTCCTTTCTTTCTCCCCCTTTCACACATTGATCCACTGTCCCACATCCCTATTTACATATTCAAGTATATAAGTTTGTCTTCTCTCTCCAACTAGACTGAAAAATATGAATTGCTTCATGCCTAAGTAGATATGCATACTTTTAATTCTGCCGTATGTCTCACTTGTGCTGTCCTCAATGTGTTGATAGGCAGGACTCTTGAAACCCAAAGAATAATGCAATATAGTATATTAGGATGCTTTGGGCAGCATAGCAGAATAATCATCTAAAAATTCTTTAAACAATTGCTATTATTATAATTACCACCACTCTGCCTGAGAACAGGACCCAGACTCCTTCCAGACTCTCCTCTGTTACCCTGTCTGGCGAGTTTCTCTTTCCTCAGTTATGAGATGGCCACAGTGGCGCCAAGCATCATGTTCTCATGCAACAACATGTCTCTCTCTTTATTATCAGTGAGGAGCATCTTTCCCAGGAGCCTGCTGGCAGATTTTCATCATAGTTAATATAACCTAACTGTGTCACATGGCCAGGACACCCTTACCTGCAAAGGAAGTTTCGAAAGCAAGTAAGACAGGAGGGAGCCCTCTCAATATGGAAGAAAGTGAGGAGAATGACTAACTAACAATATCTGCAACACTGCTATGCAAGATAATGAGCCAGAGTCACTTACAAAGCTTATAAATGAAGACGTTACCTCTATAAGACAGAGCAAGAAAGAAAAATCTTGCTGCCCACCTTTCTAAAGTGGGCCTCTATATGGATGAATGAGGACCAGTAATAATTAGAAGAGTTCCAAGTGCTGTGACAGAGGAGTGGCATCCCCTCTTCCTCACTCTCTGCATGGATGTTTCATGAGCATGCTTCTCATACGTAAGCCACTCTGTCTGAAGATCAATCTTTTAGAGGCTCTTTATTCAAATAAACAGTCACTTGGTTTAAGCCCCAATCTTCTTAGATCCAAAGCCAGCAGAATCTCTGGAGTGTAACGATCTTTCTATTGCCAACATATACATGTTAATATAACTGTTTAAAAAGGAGATAAAAACAGAAAATCTCATGCCTGTCCAGTTCTTACATTTTTTTTTTCAAACTGATGGAAAACATTAAGAAGAAAATGAATTACAAAAGTTCAGTGTTTGTTTCTTGGTGAATTGGGGGGGCGGGGGGTGGGGATTCACTTTATGCTATATTATCACTTTCCAATTTCTGGCCAAACCCCTGTAGTTTTCATCACGCATCATTTTTGTGATTAATGATGTGCACCCAGTTAATGGAAAACAGCAGATTAGGTTTCCACTAATAGTTTTGCAAGTTACATACGTCTGCCTGCCTCATTTAGTAACAACCTCACTGTTCAGTAAGAAAGTAATGGATTTAATCCCAAAGCAGAACTTAGTTTTACACGTGCAAGACAGGTCAGATTTCCAGAGTGGAGAAAATTACACTTTTCAAGGTATGCTGATCTTCGGTTGAA
>RJWJ010005555.1:0-67549 GCA_004363605.1 Indri indri | reverse complement strand
AATGGATAAAAGCAGGGCTCCCGAGCCAAACTGCTGGTGTTTGCATCCTACTGGCTGTGTAGTTTTGGGTAAGTTGCCTGGTCTACACAGTTCCTCACACTGGAGTGTGCATCAGAATCCCCTCCGGGGCATGTTAGAAAATACATTGCCCCACCCCCAGAGTTTGTGATTCAGTAGGTCTGGGTGGGGCCTGAGAATTTTCATTTCTAACAAGTTCTGGGTGTTGTTAATTCTGCTGGTCCTACAACAAGCATTTTGAGATCTGCCAACCTCAGTTCCTCTAAGCCTCTGTTTTTCCATTTGTAAAATGGAGTTTGTGATGTTCCTAATTTATAGAGTCATCGTGAGGATTAGGTGAGGTGATGAAGGTAGAGTGCTTAGCGTGTCACTCTGTGTGGAGCTCAGGAAATGTCAGTGATCACTGGCTGTTACTAACATGAATTGAAGCCATCTTCCATGCTTGACTTGCTAAGTCTCTCCAAGGTGTTTCCAAATCAGGAAACATTCGAAGGTAATTCTAGATGAGGTGCTGAGAAAGGCTACCTCCTCTTGGGGTTTTCAGGAAAGTAAATTTTCGTCCTGAAACCGAGGGACAACCATGGCTAGGCTGAGGTTGCCTTTCCCATCTGTGCCAGTAGTTGGGCCCTGGGTGAAGCCTTTGGTAGAGTCGGTTTAGAAGGAGAGGAGAGGGGTTGGGTCTCACCTTCAGACTCATCAAGCAGAAAGTCCTGTCAGTTCTGCTGGGGAGTGTGTGAGCATTCACGTCGCCTGGGCCTGCGGCCTGCAGCCTCTGTTGCTCCATGCAGGGCACCGCCTATCTGCTCAGAAATCATTGCCCAGCCTGCGCCATCTCCCACACTCCCGGCTAAACATGGAGATTGTCTTGGTGTTCGAGTGTCAAGTGTTGGGCCCTTTCGGAAGCCACTGAGTACGTTTGCTTCTGCACCTCCTCCAGTCTGGGCTGAGCGCAGTGCTGCAGACTGTTAATGGGTTGGCCTTCCTAGCCCAATATGACATCCTGGCACCGAATCTTCTCATTAGCTCGGTCCTTGGGATTCCAGCTTCGCAAGCAAGACAGTTCATGTCGATAAATAGCGCTTTGTCTCTGAGATTCTGGCCCCGTCAGAGAACTGGGGCTGTGCTTGGGAGCTGCTGTCTTGTTGCTAAGATTCTTGGAACTCATCCAAGTTCACATTTCCCAGGATGGTGGAGAATAGTTAATGATTACAAAGCTCTGAAAATGTATAAGCTGGTTTCATGCCAACACTATTTTACAAAACTTAATTACCAGCAGGATAATATTTCTGGCTTTGTTTGATTTTTGTGTCGTTGAACTTCGAGGGCAGAAGTGAAGTCCCTTTTTGCATGTGTGTATTGGTGAAACCTTCCCCTCTCCATGTAGTGAGTCCGTCTTGAGCACCTACTGTGTGCAAAATAGCAATGTGAGGGGCAGTAAGAAAAAGGCAAGATTCTGGTCCTCTATTTGGAGAGGGTGAAGTGGTTGTGATGTAAATATTCAGCAAAAGGCTGCTGACTTTGGTGAGAGAAGATGTAAAGACATCTTGTTTTCTGTCTTCATGTTTTAAAAGTTTTTCTTTGCTTGACACATGAATATTTTCCCTGAACATACTTGCCTTTCCTGGGTGTAGGACCACTTGAACATCATGGAAAGTATTTCAAGAGAGCTTCTACTAGTATGTCCTTGAAACCAAATTGTTTCTGAGTTACCCCTTCTTCTCCTCCCTTCCCCAAATCCTAGTTTGGCTGTGCACGCAGGTTCACCACCATAAGTTAATGGGGAAACTCATGGGTTTTCTTGCCTGCTTATTTGTGGTCTTTTCCTATCCAGCACTTCCACCTGATTACAGGTTTTAGCAGTATATTTATTCACTGTCTCTCCCACTATCATTCCTGTGGGTAGAGACCTTCTCAGTCTGTTTTGGCAGTCAAATTTGAAAGGCCAAAATGAAATCCGAGGGCAATGACATAGCATATCATTCACTCAGTCCAAGTATACTAGAACTTAGGAATATACTCTGGAGCTTGAACACTTTGTTTAGTACACATAAAAGCAGGGCCTGCTTTCTAGTTCTACACTGTGGGAAGTCAACTCATACCTTGCTCTCCCCTGTTTTATGAACTAACGCTGTTTACAAGTAGCTTTTTAAAAACCAGTCTTTACAAAGCTAAACATAGTCTTTACCATACAATCCAGCAACTGTGCTCCCTGGTATTTACCCAAATGAGTTAAGAACTTATGTATGCACAAAATCTGC
This sequence comes from Indri indri, assembly GCA_004363605.1. Lineage (NCBI taxonomy): Eukaryota > Metazoa > Chordata > Mammalia > Primates > Indriidae > Indri > Indri indri. The sequence continues at coordinate 65,273 of RJWJ010005555.1, read as the reverse complement.
ACCCAAGTGTTAATAGAAGCTTTATTCGTTATTGCCAATAATTGAAAGCAACCAAGATGTCCTTCAATAGGTGAATGGATAAACAAACAGACACAATAAGAATAGCAATAAGAATAAATGAGCTATCAAGCCACAAAAAGACATGGGAGAACCTTAAATGCATATTGCTAAGGGAAGGAAGCCAGTCTAAAAAGGCTACATATTGTATGATTCTAACTATATGACATTCTGGAAAAGGCAAAGCTATAAAGACAGTAAGATCAATGGTTGCCAGTGGTTGGGGGAAGGGGGAAGGGATGAATAGGTGGAGCACAGAGGATTGTCATGGCAGTAAATCCACCGTGCATGATGTGGTACTGGTGGATACGGGACATTATGCATTTGGCAAAATCCATAAACCTATACAACACGAAGAGTGAACCCTATTGTAAACTGTGGACTTTCATGAATAACAATGTGTTAATATTGATGCATCAACTGTGAGAAACGTATGTACTGATGCAAGATGTTAATAATAGGGGGAACTGTATGTGCAGTGGATGGTGGGGTGGGGGTGGGGAGGGGGTATATGGGGGGATATATGGGAACGCTCTATACTTTAAGTTCAATTTTTCTGTAAATCTAACACTTCTCTAAGAAATAAAGCCTATTAACTTTTTAAAATCCAGCTTAATCAATTCATTGATTGACTTATTCATTTTTTTAATTTTCCACAAATATTTACTGAGTGCTGATATGTGTTAGTCATGCTGTTCAGAGAGAGGGAGTTCCAACATTGTTGTTTAAAGAAAGTCGGCTCTCTACAAGGTTGAAATGGATAATGGCAAATAAATATCAGCGAAGCTCCCAAGGGGGCTGTGGAAGAAGTCTCAGCCTCTGAGGATGAAGTCAAAGGCCATGAGTTCTTTCCATAATCCATACCCCAAAGAGTAACGATATGCAGAGTTTGGAAGCTTTTGCACATGAAGTATAAATGGAGAAACCCTCAGTGTTAGGCATGATAATAACATCCAGGAAGAAACTATGCAGCAGAACTCAGGCTTAAGAAGCAATATATTCATTCCCTTTTCTAAAGAAAAGTAAAACACCTTGAGCAGCTTGCCCACCCCCTTCAAGTATAGGAGAAACCCAACATCACTCATTAGTGGGGCTCCCTCCCTCCCTTCCATTGGGGTGTACGAGATTCCTGGTTCAGGGAAAATATGGCAGGCACTGAGTTGTAGCTCACAGCAGCTCCATTGTTGTATTGCTGCTTTTGTTCCCTGGCGGCCTCTGGTGCTGTGATGTCCTGCTGTCTGCCTGAGACTGCTTCGTGGAAAGGACTTCCAGCTGTCCTTGGTCTTGTTCTCCCTTGCAGACCTTAAATCTTCTAGCGACCACAAGCTCAGTCACAGGGACCCTTTCCAAGGCTCCAGGCCACTGTGCTTACTTAGTTCCAGCCTCCAGAGGCATGTGGTAGTCACCTCCTACCCAAAGTCAGACTCTGTGAGACAGTGCATGGGAGTGGGATATGGGTCCCTCCCCCTCAGATATGGCTCACTGCTTTGTCCCTCTGTCCACCATTCTCTCCCTCCAGGAACTCTCCTTTCCTTCGTGAGCCTACCTCCATCTTGCATCGGCCCTGTCTATATCCCAATAGGGCCAGGCTTTAGAAAACAATGGCCCCTAACTGCTCCCTTTTGCAAGAGAACCTCAGATATCCTAGAGTGAAGGATACAGCAGGAAGCAATGCCTTTCTTCCTTTCCTGAAAAACCTCCACAAATACATTCCCCAGTCAGGTTATCCTACCACACTGTAATTGCTAGTGGTGAGGAACTTAGCTATCTTTATTTTAAAAACAAAACCACTTTTCATGAACCAAATATCAGTTCATGTCAGACTTCAGGCTCTGGGCCCTGGGCCTTCAGAACATCAGACATGCAGACAGTGGAGTCTCATTGACCTGGGAAGGATACGAAAGTCAGCACAAAAGATTAAAAGCCTATGTGGTCGAAATTCCCCAGGATTATGCATTAGGAAAGTAATCCTTTGCAGAATTTCACTTATTCTGTCACCGAGATCTTATTTTCTTGCATTCAAACATTTCACTCTTTCTTTGGATGAGCACCAGATGAATCAGTTGGTTTGCATTTAGAGGTCACAGTGAATAAAAAATACTTACCTTTGAACACAACGACCACCGCTAATATCACAGGATGCTCTTGCTAAGAGAGATGCTAGGGGACCTGGTCTCAGTGAGAGACAGCAGATCTTGCTTCTCACACTCACTCAGGGACATATGTTCATGGAGTGCAGTGACCGCTGGAGTCCAAGCCCCCGTGTAATTGTTCTGTCTCTTCTTCCCTCTCTCTCCTTCTCTCTGTCTCCATTTCTACTGTCCAAATGGAAATGTTTGGAATGGGAAGTTGACTCCACTGTGCTATCAACACCTGCCTGCTCTGTGCCAGGCCCTGGGCAGGTCGAAAAAAGCTTGCTGTGTGTGGGTCAGTCCACTCCCTGGTCTCTCCGACCTTTCCGTTGGCACTCTCTGCAGGCTTCTGTTTTGGATCGCCCCTGGTGGCTCTGGATTTTTGTTTTGATTCCTAAACTCAGCTATATACTTTTCCCTCTAGAGTGGGTTTGGTGATCAGTTCTACCTTTGGGTACTCTGACTTTGGCCCAGATTCTGTTTGAAGCCACTTAGGACTGATGGTGAGAGCTGGAGGCTCTCCCACTGTGCTGTGATGCACCAGGGGCGCTGTCTGTCCCAGTCCCCTGGGCCCTTTCTCACCAGCCTTTTCAGAGACCGAAACTCTTCTATCTGTTTCCATAAGTTTCCGCCTCAGGAGGAGCCCTTCTTTGCTGGCCACAATGTCAGAGGTCCTTTCCAGTGATCTTCCTGGAGTTATAAGCAATAAACTGAAAGGCTTCATGCTCATTGCTGCTTCTAAGCTGGGAGCAGTGGGGACAAAAGGCTTTGCATCAAGATAGACAGATAGACAGAATTCAAATATTGGCTCTGCCTCTAGTTGTGTGACCCAGCACAAATTCTTTAGCCTCTCTGAGGATTCGTAAAGACTCTACTGTAAAATGGAATTGCATTACCTTCCTTGAAGGTTATCGTGAGGAACAGAGTTATGCAAAGTGTCTGGAACACATAGATCATCAACTGTTCGCTGCTAACTATTACCTCACTCAGTAAGGGCAGATGTGGGCTGGGTGAATTATGGGACAGCTTCTCCTGCTTGGAGCCTTTGAAGCAATTTCTTCTCTCCCTTTGTGTGGCTAATCCTGTTTTGCCTTAGACTGAGGCGAAAGCGCTGTGGTGCAGACACACTGGAGCTCAGGTCCCCACTCTGCCACTCACTTGACGCTAGACTTGGGTGAGTCTCTGGTCTCTCTTAGCTGCAGTTTTCTCACTTGGAGAATGAGGGTAATGATATCTACCACATACGATTATTGGGAGAGCAAGACATAAAGTATACAAAGTGGCTCGTTCAGTGCCTGGTTCAAAAATCCTCGCCTAATACTGAGCACACCCTCTCTCCCCTCAGCTCTCAAGTTCTTTGTGGGCAGGAGCGCGTCCGTGTCGCTCCCGGCTTGGTGGCTGGCATGAAGAGCGGCTTCAGGAGCTAGCGATGGAAAAAACAAACAATTCTTCTTTCCCTGGTTCTCAGGAGACCCAGTTTGAAGGCTGGAACTTGAAGGCCCCATAGCAATTTAAAAGATAAACAACCCCAAAATAGGTTCCTACAGCATTAAATAGGGCAACTTTCAAATGGGTCACGATGGGAAAAGCAAAATCTCAACTGTGTTATATAAAGGCAGGCTCACAGGACTTGGTTCATGTAAGAAGAAAGCTCTGGAAGATCGTACTAGGGAATTCAAACCAAAGGCAAATGGAAAAAATGTTATACATGATTTGCTAAAATTTTTTTTTAACAAAAACAATGTTTTAAATAAAAATGCTGTGATTATAGCATCCCTGTCACTGTCACCCTGGGACTCAGTTTCCCTTTTTCCAAAATTTGAGGGCTGAGTTAGATACATGGGGCCTCACAGGCTTTGATAAAATGTTTGGACTTTTCCTAAATACAGGAAGAAGCCACTGGTGTCTTGAGCAGGAGTAGGTCACGGTCTGATTTATGTTTGGTAAAGCCTGGGTTCTTTTCTCACTTTGCCCTGCTACCCAGACAGGACATTCTCCACCCTGCCTTCTTGCTTTATCTCCTGTCAACTTCTCTTCTGACGCCATGTCCTCCCCCTCCCAAATCACCCCAGCCCACAGCGACTGCTTTCTTCCTCTTTGCTCACAGCATTTGCTGGGACCTTATTCACACTCTGCCCTGTGACATCACATGCTATTATTATCTTCCGCATATGTTAGTTAATTAATTAATTCAGCAAGCATGTACTGAACAGCTGCTGCATGTCAGGCACTGGGATAAGGGCTAGGGACCGAGATGATTCGGTCAGGCTCTCTGCTCCCAAGTAGCCTGGAGCCCACGTGACAAATCACTGATAAGCATGCAGGCTTTCTATGGGATCCGAGATAAGGAGTCCACATCGGGAGGGGCACCGGCTAGGGTAGGGAGGGTTAGGGGAGACGTCTGGGTGAGGAAAGGTTGGAGCTGCTTTGCTTCTTCAAGGGCGTGCAGCAGGGGCAGCATGAGCAAAGGCATTGGCAGAAATGGAGAGGTGAGAAATCGCAAGCAGTTGGCTCCGATGTAGCCTTTAATGGAAGTCTGAGTAGGAGAGAAGGCTAGAAAACAGGAGGGAACAAAACGCAGCACAAACAAACACAGTACAACACCCGGGATGCCTCTCTGCAGAGCCAAGCAATTCTGGATCTGAATTGGGGAAAAGCCCAGGGTGGGACACAGCGGGCCAGAGGTAGTATTAATTAATTCATTCATTTTCTGAAATCCCACTCTGGGGGGACTGCCGTGAGCAAAACCACGGGGTCTCTGCCCTCAAGGAGCCTGCGGAAGCCCTTGGGGAAGAGCCTTGACTCAGCATCAGGGCTCAGGAAGGCTTCCTGGATGAAGTGGGCTTCATGGGGTTGGAGGGGCGTGGAGTGAGAGAGCCACTGCACAGAGAGGGGTCATGGTGGCCCACCTTTCCCCTGGCCCCCCCAACCTTCCAGACCCAAGAAACGAAGCAACAGACCCAGGCTGGAGCAAGGGGCTGGAAAGTAGGCCAGAGAGAGGCCTGAGGAGAAATCTTGGCTGTTCTGTGGCCTCCCCAGCCGTCTCCTGGAACATGGGCCTGTTTTGCAAACACAGCAAGTCAGCCCAAAAATGTGGGGTTTGGCTCGGCCAACCCCACTCACTAAGCAAATAGTAAGGGATTCTTTCCCCCTTTTCCTTCTAAACCAAATCTTCTCTGGGTACATAATTTATAGAATTCCAGCGAACTGCAGTTTGGCTTTCTTCCCAAGAAAGAAAAACATCTCCTCAGATTTTCCACACGCCCTCCCCATCCTGCTGGCCTGATGCCGAGACTTCCCAGCAAGGCTGCGGGCGGGGCTGGGGCTGCTCTGGGGAAAGGGGCCGAGGGGGGATGGACCTCTGCCCCCGGGGGCAGCAGGGGCAGGAATGCCGGGGGTAGCTGCAGGAGCATTGTGGGTGGGTGCTCCGTACAGGAGTGGGAGGCTGAGAAACAGGGGAAGTAGGGACGTGTCTAGGGGGGCAGGAACCCATGCAGACAGCCACGCCCCCAGGAGCTACGCTGGGGCCAGCAGACCCTAGAAGAGCTCTTTTTTCTTTTTTTTTGGTTTCATCTCTTGGCTTTATTAACTAGCCACACACCACTGAGGTGAAGAGGTAGTTTCATTCATACTTTAGCTTTAAATGTATGATTACCATAACCTATTTAAGTGCCAGCCATGTACACTTAATTCCTTTTCATAGAATTCTGTGTTTTAGGGTTACTGAAGTGTAACATACCCAGAATCTATGATTCCATATAGATTTACAGATCAGAAAATACTTCATCCTTCCAAGCCGCTTCCAATCACTATCAATAGATACAGTAAAACCACGTTGTTTTTGCAAAAAATTTCCCCTTAACATCCAAATAGCCACACCAATGTCAATTCCCTCATTTCATATTAGTTATTTAAGATGTTCCCATTTGGGGGAAGTGGGGTGAAGGGTACACAAGATGTCTCGATGTTACTTATTTTATTTTTTTGAAACAGGGTCTCCTTATGTTGTCCAGGCTGGTCTTGAACTCCTGGGCTACAGCGATGCTCCTGCCTCAGCCTCTAGAGTAGCTGGGACTACAGGTGCACACCACCACACCTGGCTAATTTTTTAATATTTTTAGAGATGGGGTCTCATTATGTTGCCACTGTGCGTGAGAAAAATGTTACTTATAAAAGTAAAAGACAGAATACAGCATAGAATAAAAACATTTCAGCTCCAATTTTAAAAAGAAAATCTGAATGGTCATGGGAGTCACCTGACCAATGTCATGGGGACTGTGAGGCCCAATAATAAAAAGATTATGTAAAAGGCTCCTTACCAGCTCTAGCAGTGATAAACATTACAAGGTCACGTTGCTCTGCTCTCCCCAACTACTAAACCAAGAAGGCTCCGAATTAACTTTAGCTAACATGGAAAGGGAGCAAAGACTTCCCACATTTGTAAAAACCTAGTGAGAGAACACTCTGCACACAACTTATCTCAGTGACTCTGCACGTGGGGCTCACTCACGCTGACTGCACAATGCCGGCAAACCGTCTGCCGGGCTCAGAGCCCTGAACTCATCTTGGGACCTCCAACTGCACCTGCGAGTCGGCCTGGCTCAGGGCGAGCCTGTCCTTCTTCTCCTTTTGCAAGACCTGCTCCTCCCACAGAGCTTGGTCCTCCTGATCAGCAGTGAGGACACAGGCTTGTGCTTCTCGTCGAAGAGCCACTCCTTGGTCTCAGAGTGCAGTTGGTGGGGCCTGACAAGGCGCAAGTGTGCTGGCAGGCCTACAATAGCTCATTAATGTTTACAAAGCACCTTCTCATCTCACTGGAGTCTCCCAACAACCGTACAAGGAGGGTAGAGTGTGCACGATCACTATTCCCATTTAAATGATGAGTTGCTAAGAGAATGGAACAGGCAACTTGAAATTAGCCTGACCCAAGTTAGATTCCCACCTCTGCCATGGAGTGACCTTGAGCAAGTTGCAAAATCTCCTGCAGCCTCCTGTGTCTATCAGGGATAGCAGAAGTACTTTCCCCAAGGTTGTGCCGAGGGTTAAACGAGGTAGGGTGTATGAGGAGCCGGCAGCATGCCTGGGCCCTGGCAGGTGTTCACTTGGTCCCATTATGATGGCTGGAGGTGTTACCTGGCTCCTCTGGTGGGCCAGCGTGGGCGCTGCTGGAACCACAACCCAAGTGTTTTGACTCCCAGCACAGCCCTTTATGTTGCCTCAGTCACCCCTGCGTCTCCCAGGCCAGCCCACCACAGAAGATGCTACAAGCTTCGTGAAGTTGCCTGCGTGCTCCGGCTCGGGTATCTGGGCTGACAGCTGAGTGGTCTGTAAGTGCAGTAGGGCAGCCCCTAAGTCCAAATTCCTGCCCTGCTCTGTGGCAACAGACGGCTCTAGAAACTGCATAGCCAGTGAAACTTAAGCTTCTGAGCATGAGCCCCAGTTTGCAGTCTGCCTTGTTTCCTCTTATAGTCAAGGGCGAGCATCCAGATCCTCCTTCATTTATCATTGTCATTGCTGCTCCGAAAGGTCAGTGCTCATTCCTCGCGTTGCCTCCAGACACTTGGCTCTGAGCGGTGATCAGACTTGGAGGTGCCGAGCCCTGCGTGCTGTGGACATTCACGAGTGTTTGTAGAGGAGGAGTCGGGTCGTGCCCCCTACAGGGCCTGGGGGGCCCACGTTCCACAGCGTATGTATTATCAAAACAACGTTTCCTCATGTGGGCCAGCTCAGTGGCTCCTGTGTTACAGACCCAAAGTGTTTCACCAGTGAAAACTCTACGACTTTTATAACTAGTCCATCTTCCTTCTTCCCCAGAGGGGCCCATGGCTGACTCCTTTTCCTCCTTCAATTGTCAGGCTAATTGTTACCTCCTTGGGGACATTGTCTGAGCATCCCGTTGAAAGTGGCTCCTCCTGCCCCACCAAGGTACTATCTTGTCATCATTCTTTTGGTTTTTTGCATAGTACTTCTCACTGTCTGAAGTTATTTCTTTGTTTATTGTCTTGGTGACTGTGGCATAATAAACTCCATGAGGCCAGGACCTGCTCTGTCCTGCTCACTGCGGTGTCCCAGTGCCCAGCATGCATGCAGCAGGAGTGCAATAGTTACTTGTTTATGGATAAATGAAGCAACATTAAGATCTGGGGTCTTTGTCTTGCAGACGAGGAAACTGAGACGTAGAAGCATGAAGCATGAAGATGCCCAGTGTCAATTGGCTGGGGCACAGCCCACTGCCACAAGCTCTTTGTCCACCATCATCTTCCTCAATTCTGAAGGGTCTCTGGAACCAACATATGGTGATGGTCTGCTTTTCCACTCACGAAGGAGGACAACTTTGTGTCTCTGTAGAGTCACTAAAGATATCTGATGTGCATTCTAATAAGCTAAAGGGCAGTTTGCTCATTTGGGCTGAAAATGGAAAACACACAGATGCAAATAAACACACCCTGAAAAGACATGAAAACAGGCCAACACGTGGGTAAGGAATGGTCGTATACAATGTCATCCTGTTGGATGTCAGGGAAACACCATAACTGGGTCATGACTATTGATGTTGGGGGGATGTTTCCCCTCTAAATTTGGGAGGAAGAATAAGGGGCTTACAGCCAGTTTTGGGGGCAGTGGGCTCGGTGGCTTCCTCTGGGAACAATGTGGGGACTAACTATGCAGAGGTGGGTAAAGAGGCCGGCACGGTCCCCGCCCGGATGGATTATTCTGGCCGAGAACTCGTTTGCTTCCGTGTTCCTCTGACTCCCACTGGCTTGCTCATATTTATCCCACGGGGGAAAACAGGAGATGACTCACACCAAGTAGAAAAATGAACCAGTGTGCTAGCTCTGGTAAAAGGTTATTGTCGGGCAGTACTGGAGCTAATAATAATTATTATTATAACGGCCACTACTTCACTTATTTCACACTTTCTATATGCCAGCCAATGTGCTAAGGACTTAGATGTATTACTTCATTCGATTGTATGAGGTTGGGACTATTTTTGTCCTGCTGAACAGATAAGAAACTACCATTCAATCCTATGAGGAAGGAACTATTTTAATTTCTATTTTACAAATGAAAAAAAATGAATATAGAGAGGTCAAGTGGCTTGTCCAAGGTTACTCAACTGGTAAGGGGCACAGGCAGAATTCCACCTGCGGCACGTGGTCTGAATCCAGAGTCCAGGTGCAAAAATACTTCCTATGCCACCTCCCAGGAGGCCGGACGTGATGGCTTAGTAAATTAGAGGTGGTGGAGTTTTGGTAACTATCAGCCTCTCCTGTCGTCTCTAGCCCCTAAGTTTTGATAATCAACTATAGACAACACATATCTATTAAAAATTCACAGGGTTCATTGTTATAAATTAAAGGGAGTGGGTTTACGAGAAAACAGCTGGGGCAGCACAAATGATTGTCATAACCATGATCATCGAGTGAAGTGAATTTGCAAGCAACAAAGCATTCTGTGCTCTCAACACACCACCTTGCACCGGAGAGGCAGGGGTTGCATTTTATTTGTCTCTGATTAAATGAAAGAGTACATGAAAGCACTGGCTCAGTGCCTGGCACAAGGTAGGCACTTAATCGTAAGATATTCCCTTCCATACCTTTGTTTCCTCAATGCCTATCACAGTGTTGGCACATAAAAGGTTCTTAACATGTAGTAGTTGTTTATTTTTTGACTAGTAAGCACTTATTACTTAATAAAAATGATTATTTATTGAGGCTCCATGCTAAGCATTTCCGGACAAGATCACTTCTGCTCCTTACACTCATTCAGTGAAGTAAGTGTGATTAATGTCCCCCTTTAGCAATGAGATTTCCTTTAACAGAAGAAAAAACAGGCATCCAGAAGTTAAATACTTTGCCCAAGGACACTGAGCTATCAAGCTGGTAAGTGGCAGAGCCAGGGGTTTGAATGAATGTGTTCTCACAATATCCTCCCATGGTTCCCATAATGACCAAAGAGGATGAATGCATGTCACTCTGAGTGATCTGTGGACCATAGCTTGGAGCTTGACGTTTCTTAGAATCTTATTTCTTTCAAAAAATTCATGCCATCTTTGCTTTCTAGTGTGTCCATGGTTAATTCAATCTAATGTTTGAAGCCACTGACAAGTTTCATTACTTAACTCACCCTCTCCCCCAATCTTCATATTATCTTGATGCTTCAGAAAGATGCACCATGTTTGTTCTGTGGCTTCCCATTCTCCTGGCAGACCACCAGGGATATGCATGCTCCAGGTTGAGCAGGTGCTGGGGGGATCTGGGGAGCTTCCTGGGAAAGTGAGTATGCACTAGAATTTAACTGGCTGGCAGAGGCAAAACTGGGACCTGGAGTCTACATCTCTTCTTCCATTCATCCCCTGCTTCTTACCCGAAATCCTTTCTCCTTTATCCCCTGGTGATGGTAGAACAGAGTGGAGGATCAACACACAGCTCAGAGCACAGAAGGTTCTCAGCAGCAAATAAACAAATGACTAAGTGGATGGATGAGGTCTGGTCGATGATGGGCATTGGCATCCCCTTGGAAAGGCCAGTGGCCAGAGAGAGGCTAAGGGGGCTTTATATAGGGGAGGGGCTCCCTGGAAGAGGAGGCTACAGCTACCACCAAGGACACTGTGGCCTTACCGCCTCCATGAGTCCCTTCTAGATCTTAGACTATTATTGATGCTGCTGTGACCCCTCAATATCAGTCAGGCAGCATCTTGTGCCACTAGCACTAGGCACTCAAAACCAATTAGGAAGGTAACTTAGAGGGCCTAGAGATTTTCTAGTCCATTCTTCTGATTTTATAGATAAAGAAATTGGGGAATAGAGAAGAAAAATGAATGACCTAAGGTCACATGGGTTGGTGGAACTGTTCATTGCCTATCAACACCCATTTCCTGTTCCTTGTTTCTTCCTAGGAGAACGCACAATTTTTTTTTTTTTTTCGAGATAGAGTCTCATTCTGTCACCTGGGCTAGAGTGCAGTGGCATCATCACAGCTCACTGCAACCTCAAACTCCTGGGCTCAAGTGATGGGCCTGGCTCAGCCTCTGGAATAGCTGGGACTATAGGCGCTCACTAACACACCTGGCTAATTTTTCTAATTTTTGTAGAGATGGGGTCTTGCTCTTGCTCAGGCTGGTCTCAAACTACTGGCCTCAAGAGGTCCTCCTGACTCAACCTCCCAGAGTGCTAGGATTACAGGGGTGAGCCATCACGCCCAGCCCAGAACCCCAATTTTGTTTGGTATTGGGCATCCATGGTTTCGGGGAAGACCTTACTCCTCTCTGTTCCCAGAGAATGAATCTTGATTACTTTGAATCAATCATAATAATTCTATTCTGTTTGCCAGTGACAGGTTTGGGGCTGAGCATGTGATTCAATTCTAACCAATGAAACGTGAAGGGAAGATCTTGGTGGGGGGTTTGGGGAAAGTTTTCCTCCATCTTAAAGAGCAATGATAACAAGGGCTACACAATCTTAATCTCTATGGCTTTGGAGTTTGCTGGGTGAGGACAAGATGCTTGGAGTACTTGCAACCAAAAAGACTCACATGAAGGACCAATGCCAGCACACTGTGGTTGGCAAAGTGGAGTGGTGTAAAGAACCCGAGCCCGTGATGGTGGCACTGAGCCACTGAATTAACCAGCCCTGGAACTGCTTTACCTCTGGACTTCTTGTCAAGTGACATAACAAAATGTCCTTTTTGTTTAAAATAGTTGACTTGGGTTTTCTGTTCTTCATCATCCAATGTATCCTTCTTGGTACACACTGTCAGGTAGGATCAGATACCCAGTCTGGAGTTTAGATGGCCCTTTGGAGTGGTTGGAGTGATTCTTGTGACTACCAGGGGGCAAGAGGGGAGTAAAGAAGTGTTTGGATTGTTGATTGGGTTGCAACTGGATTGTGCTCCTGCAGAAAACTAGGGGCCCCCAGGAAGATCCCACAGACAGGCCGTGAATTTGGACTTGAACTTTGTAATCAATAGAATTAGGGATGGCTTCACCAAAGAATGATTTCCACCCTCCAGGTTTTATTCTGTCACATAGCACTAGTTGTGGCAGTTCTGTAAAGTCATTAGAGACTCAAACTCCTTCCACGTCTTTGATCTATTATTTCTAGGGTGTAGCCTTCACCCCGTGTCCAGGATGGCTGCTAGAGATCTGCCAGCACATCGATGTCCCAGACAGTCAAACAGAAAAAGTAGGAACAAGGTTACCCTCCCCCTTTTAAAGGCTGAAATAGGATTTTATTGTTCTTTGAACTTCTCCTCCCTCTTCTCCCTTTTTTTCTTTCTCGTTCATCCCCAAATGTCAATATAAGGGCTCAAAGTAGATTTTGGGACCTATTACATTCCAGCTTGAGTCTTCTGCCATATAAGTGCTTAATAAATGTTTGTTTGTGATGACAAAAAGAACGTATGACCCCTTTTTTTCCAGGTTCTGGGGTAGGGAATCAACACCCCAAAGTCTTACAGAGCCAGGCAAGAAGTAGTGGAATGAACACAGCAGTTTGGTGTAAGAAAAATGAGAAGTGGTAGCAACTGTCATAAACTGGAAAACACAAAATCGCCTTGAAAGGAGGCATTGTTATCCAACTGCTGCAAATTGTCATCGAGTTGGAAAGTTCCATATTACCAACTCTTTCATTATTCAATACAAGCCGCAAATCAGTATTTTAACGTTAAATATGATCTCTTTTTTTTCTTTTTTCGAGAGAGAGTCTTGCTCTGTTGCCCGGGCTAGAGTGCCGTGGTGTCAGCCCAGCTCACAGCAACCTCCAGCTTCCGGGCTCAAGCCATCCTCCTGCATCAGCCTCCCAAGCAGCTGGGACTACAGGCATGTGCCACCATGCCTGGCTAATTTTTATATATATATTTTTTTAGTTGTCCAGATCATTTCTTTCTACTTTTGTTTTTTTTTTTGAGACAGAGTCTCACTCTCTTGCCTGGGGCGAGTGCCGTGGTGTCAGCCTAGCTCACAGCAACCTCAAACTCCTGGGCTCAAGCAATCCTACTGTCTCAGCCTCCCGAGTAGCTGGGACTACAAGCATGCGCCACCATGCCCGGCTATTTTTTAGTAGAGACGGGGTCTCGCTCTTGCTCAGGCTGGTCTCGAACTCCCGACCTTGAGCGATCCTCCCACCTCAGCCTCCCAGAGTGCTAGGATTACAGGTGTGAGCCACCATGCCCGGCCTAAATATGATCTTTAAATGGAAGGCCAACACTGTGTGCTGATTGGGTTGGGAGCAAATGTTCATGTCAAATGCTGTATTTGATTAGTTCGGCAGAATCTGGAATATAACAGTTACTCGATGTTTATTGAATGACCACATTAAAGTTTTTCCAGTTGTTTTCTTCTTCCCAGAAGTCTGAATGAAACATCTGGAACAACGGATAAAAGACAAAGGTCTGTGCTTATGTCTTTGGCACGTATTTGTTAGTTGTTCCAGTATTTTATTTCTCTCTCTCAAACTAGAGTCTAAGCAACTCAAAGGCAGAGATGGTGTTATCCATCACCTCAGCCTCTTCCCTTTTAAGGAGAGTTTCCCAAAGTTCCATAGGATGTTTTGTCTTATCTCACATTGGATAGAACATAGTGACATTGCTGGGAACCTGGGAAATTTGGTCTTTTACTGAGTAGCAATTGTTCAGCTGAAAGCTGGAGTTCCTTTACTAATGAAGAAGGAAGAAAGGAATTGGGAAGCCACTAGCAGTCTCTCCCACATGACCCGGAAGGGAAAGCTATCGGGCGCTGCAACTGGCAGTCACTGAACTCCAGGCTATAGTAGATAACACAAGCTATAGGATGTCAAAGCATGAAGTGGTCACTCATTTTATAGGTAGGACATTTGAGGACCAGAGTAGTGAAGGAATCACGTCACCCAAGGCGACATGACAGAAGAAACGTCCCTCCAACTCTGTCTTGTACCTGATGTCTCTACCAACTCTTATTAATGTCCGAATCCCAGCATTCAGCCCCCCTTGACTCCTCCCTGTCCTTGTGATATGCCCAGGCTCTCTTACCCTCCCTCCTCCCTCTGAACTCGCCATCTCACCCTCCTTCCTAATCAAGTTTTTACTATGTCTTTCTCAGTCCCTCTGGCCTGAGAATGGCTCATATTTTTCATTGCAGGGAACAACTAGTACTGATTAGTAAAGGCTTTCAGGGATGGTCTCCCATGGGTAATTTTGAGGGAAAGAGAGTACTGAGATGGATTAAAGAGGTCTGCTGTGGTTGCTGCTTAAGAAATGGTGTCGGCCGGGTACGGTGGCTCACGCCTGTAATCCTAGCACTCTGGGAGGCCAAGGTGGCAGGATCGTTTGAGCTCAGAAGTTCGAGACCAGCCTGAGCAAGAGTGAGACCCCGTCTCTACTAAAAACAGAAAGAAATTGGCTGGACAACTAAAAAATATATAGAAAAAATTAGCTGGGCATGGTGGTGCATATCTGTAGTCTCAGCTCCTCGGGAGGCTGAGGCAGAAGGATTGCTTGAGCCCAGGAGTTTGAGGTTGCTGTGAGCTAGGTTGATGCCATGGCACTCTAGCCGGGGCAACAGAGTGAGACTCTGTCTCAAAAAAAAAAAAAAAAAAAAGAGAAATGGTATCTCTTGGGTCCAGAGTTCAGCTGAACCCTGGCTTCTTTTCCTTTAGGGGTAAGGAAAAGCCACCTTCATGGGCTTAGCCTACAAGGTGCCTGACGCTCACAGGACAGCACTGCTCCTACAAGATAGATGAGCCTCCAGCCACACTGCAGCCATCTGGGAGGGGAGTGGGTAGTGGTGTGACTTCTCCCATATCAGAAGCTCAAGGCCATCTGCCACCTGGGCCAGTCCATCTGATCCTGTCTTGCATCAGACAGATAACCCTTATCACCACTCTATAAACTGAACTTGTAAAAATAGATAGGATTAGGTTGTGGCCAGTGACCTAGAGTTACCGAGGCAGCCACACAGTGAGGTTCTAGTGACAGCTCTTTCACAGGCCAGATGCTAAATATATCTTTCCCATGGTGACAAGGACAGTGCTAGGGAGCACACCGACTGCATGATCCTTCCCAGTCACAAGGGGGGCAACCCCGAGCACTCTGCTCTCAGAGTCTATTCCTGAAGCAGGCTCAAGCCCAGACTGAGAATAGATTCCCTGCGTCCTGGCCAACTGTCCTACTTGTGGTCTCTAGATGGGATACCATGTGTCACACCCTGTCAAGCATGCAGGCAGCTGTGGAGGAGATGGCAGGACTCTGGGACATGTCTTGAGAGAATTCCTTGTATCAGGGAGGGCAGACCTTCTACCTACCTCGTGCACTGTGGGAAGAGGAGGAAGCCTTGGGCTGGTGTGCTGGAGGGGACAGGGGGCTGGGAGCACCCCCTTTCACTCCTGCAGATCCATGGAAGGCGTCCCTCTGATTTGCTCTGAAGTGAACGCATGGCTGATGACTTGTATTTGGTCAGATGTGCCCATTCTTTCCCTAACACTTCATTTCTTGAGTAGCATACAGCTGTTAACCAGCTTAGCTAAAATTTTAATTACACGAGCATTACATCGATATGTTTTAACTGTAAAAACCTGCAAACAATACAGAGGTAGAGAAAAAATGAAAATTCCCACTTTTCCTTATCCTCTCTCCAGTTCTACCTTCTTTTCCAGAAGAAATAGTGGTCAATAGTTTGATACGTGTTTTCTATATTTTTCCTATGCACACATATACACGCATGAAAATACAGTATAGAATAGAACCGTATAGTATAAAAGGTTACAGGTAGTCACTGTAAGATTGCCTGGGTTCAGACCGCTATACAACCTTGGTTAAATTACTTTGCTTCTTTGTGCCTTGGATTCCTCTTCTGTCAAATAAGGATAATATTAGTCTCTACCTTACAGTATTATTATGAGGATTAGATGTTGATACTTTAAAAACAGTGATGGATCACAGAGTAAGGAATTGAGTCTTATTATTACATATGCAAATAAGGAGGTCATATTCATTGTTATTGTTGCAAACAAATAACACCAAAACTTAATGGCTTAAAACAGCAAACATTTATGATCTCACAGCTTCTATGGGTCAGGGATTTAGAAGCAGCTTAGCTGGGTGGCTCTAACTCAGGATCTCTCTAGGGTTGGATGTTAGTAGGGCTGCAGTCATCTGAAGGCTTGACTGGGGATGTGTGGAATTTTCTTCCAAAATGGCTCACTCACTCATATCTGCCAGGAGGAGGTTTCAGTTTCTTATCACATGAATATCTCTGTTGGCCACTTACGTGTCCTTATACCATGGCAACCAACTTCCCCCAGAGTGTGCAATCTAAGAGAAAGTGAATGAGGAGGAAGCCCTGGTACCTTTTATGACTTTGTCTCGGAAGCTGCACACTACTTCTTCCTTCTATCCATTAGACGTGGATCACTAGTTTCTAAGGGGACAGGGATTGAAGGGAGTTGTATGATAGAATTCATGGACATATTTTACAACTACAACAAAAGTTATTTTAGACATGCATGGTAGCATGTTCTATGTGTTGTCTTGCAATTTGCTTTTTGTGCATGTAGAGCTCCATCATTCTGAGTGCCATACGGTATTTCATTATAAAGATATACCACAGTTTCTTCAACCGTTTTCTGTTTGGTAGGCATTTAAGTTTATTTTTTATTTCTTTGCAGAGAGAAAGGGCCTAAGTAAGAGAAGGGGGACTTTTTAGAGGCTCGTAGACCAAAGGAAAGCTTCTAAGTCTCTAATTCCAAGAAATTAGCAATGGTACCAAGTAGCAAAGAGACCTTAGATTCCAAGTGGTCAGACAGGTGAGAAGACCAGGACACATAGAGACAGTTGCTCATACAAAAACACTAACATGCAACAATGTCATCACTGATTCCACGGCAGCTGCTGCTGCCTCACCCTGGTTTCATGCTCCCCTTGACTGAGGCATGCCTGGGATCCCAAGGAAATTCTTCAGCCTGATGTGCAACTGGGATGGCCAAGTGTTTACAGCATTAGACATGAAGCTTCTGTAAGGTCTCCTCACGCTCTTGAATCTCACTCATTGTGACAGAGAGTTTTAGTCAGCTACCTTTCATCCCTCCTCTCTCCCCCCAAACCCCAAACACTTCTAATTATCCTGATTTTGTTTAGGATGGCAATGATCTGGCCTCTGTGGTTGAATCATGATTAGTCAAAGTCAATGACTGTAATTCCATTCACCAGATATTTACATTTCCAGCCTCTTTTATAACTAGGGGTGGTTCATGTCAATGTTCTGGCCAGTGCGGTCTAAGCACAAGTCTGCCAAAGGACGTCTTGGAAAGCCTTTGCTTTTGAAATAAAATAATCAGATATGACTAGTACCCCTTTACCCTCTTTATTTGCCTTAAATGTAGATATAATATCTAGAGCTGTGGTCACCATCTTGAGACATGTGATAAGTAGAATTGAAGATCCACCATGCTGAAGATTTAGGGGTGGAAGGAAGGAAACACATAGGAACTATGATTGAGCTGTTGCAGCAGCTATGGACTGTTTACCCACCAACTTTTGCTTATGTTGAAAAATAACATTGCTTCTCAGCCTTTTGGCTAAGATCAAGTGTTACGGTGAAAAATAGCTCTGCTTTTTAAGAAGTCACTGGTTGCTGGGTTTTCTGTTACTTGCAGCTGAGCATTCCTGATACATTTCCTGCTTCTTTCTAAGCTCCGTGAGTTCAGGGGCTCTGTCTAACATGCTTTCCACTGAATTCCCAGAGCCAAGAACTATGCCTGAAACACAGAAGACAGCTGATGAATGAGTGATTTGAATTAATGAGTATCTTCTCAGGTTCTAGGAGCTTCTCCAAAAGAGAAGCCTTTTAGAGATTCCTCTCTCCTGATCCCCAGACCATACCCACATTTTTGATTCAGCAGATTTGGGGTTTCCTGGGCATGCACATGAGTTTACAATACCTAAGCCATTGCAGAAGTGTCTCTGCTGTATAATGTCCTTTAACTCACTTAGTCACAGCTTTATCACTGGGAAACATAAGACATCAAATCATTCCATAAAAGCTGAAAAATAAAATTTCTCTTCATCCTTTTCTAACTAATCTAAACCCTCTTGTATAGGGTTAGAGTGGACCAGTCATATCAAATTCTACTCATCAGAAAATAGTGTTCTAGCAGGGGAAGACCAGGGAAAACCTACCACTTGGCAATAGCCAATTCAGGGAATATTGGCTGGTACATTATCCAGGCGGAAGAATAATATCTCTTGGAAAGTGAAGTGGTTCTTTAGTGAAGTGGAGAGAAAATATTTTAAGAGTCTCATTAACTATTGACGTAAGTAGAGACTAAATTAAAAAAATATAAAAAGCATCCTGAGTTTGTTGAATGTAATTGGAATCTTGTAGGCAATTTTAGAACCAACTTCAGGCCATGTATGGATGCAAAACAAGGGCTGAATGAGCCTATAATCAGGCTTTTGATAAATATAACTAGGGCTGGTAGCACCTTGATTTTCTAGTAGGTTATAGTGGAAAGAAGGGTTTTTTTTATTTCGTAGACCTAGTTGGAACCCAGTTTTCAGTCCTTACTAATTATGTGACTTTGAGCTCAGTTACTCTGAGCTTTGGTTTCCTACCTATCTCCCAGGTTTGTTATGAAGACTTAAATAAAATCACACAGGCAAAATACCAGGTGCATAATATTGCTACTACTACTACCCTTGCTAACAGTAACACCATCACTACCACCACCGCCACTGACCCTGCTACTACTGCCACCACTGCCGCCACGACTAGTATTTACAATGCAAAAGACAAAGCAGGCTTCCCATCACTGTTTGTTCTCTTTTGTTCCAGATGGAGGTATTTTGGATAAGGAAGACAAACCTTCCTTTCAATGAACTAGGAAGGAAGAATCACAGAATCAAATTCCTCTTCCCTCTTGAAAACACATCACCTTCCTTTGGGTTTTGGAGGGAACATCTGGCAGATAAATGGGTCTCACTGCTTTAGGCCAACGGAGACAGGAGAGATGCTGTCTGCATCCCTTCTGCCTGGCTCTGTAATTGTGTTTTGGATTTGAAGTCCTGGCAGGAGGCATGCCCCACACCTATGTTGCTGTTCTGTTTGCAGGGTTACGAGTTTCAGTTTCTGTCCTCCAGGAAAAATTTATGATTTCCTCCCTAGTTCCCCTTCTCCTCTGAGTCCCTCAGAGGAGAGAGTGTGTCCCTTGCCCCCTGCAGGTGGTGCGGGGTATCATTTACAGTCTGCTGTAATGGTGGCTGTGAGGACAGCAGTGTGGCCAGGGTGGAATCCTGTCCTTTGGGTTCCCTTTTCCCCAACCCAAGGAGGCTTTCTCCACTGATGATAAAAACAGTGCTTCTACTTTTTAAGGAATGCCACTATACCTTTCTTTCTAAAAAAGACTTTTTCCCTTTTGAAAATTATGATGCACTTTTTTACTATGGAAAATATAGATAAATACAATGAGGAAAATAAAACCATCCATAATCAAGAGCGTACCAGTCTTAACAAGGTGGATGCTTTCAGTCTTTTTCTTTCTCTATGCATATTTGTACACTTTGTTTTCAAACCGGGATGTAATCACACTCTACTGTGTAGTCTTCAGTATATGTTCATCAATCAGCGAGAAGTCACCAGCTGCTTCCCAGTCTTTCAATACTTGCCTTCAGCATCGTTTTTAATGGTGCATGGAATTCTATGTCATGGGGTATCATCATTTACTAAATCATTTTCCCAGTTCCTTGTTCTTGGGCATTTAGGTTGTTTACAGGTTTTCACAATTGCTAATAACTCTGTGGTGATTAACAGCTTTTGTACTCATCCATGATTTTTTCCCCAGGGGCCTATGCCTAGCAGATGATTTGCTGGAAAGGGTGTACATCTTTTAAAGTCTAAAAAATTTACATTACCAAATGGCCGTTTTAGAAAGGCTCTGTCAATTCACAATGTGTGTGGCAGCACCCATACCTTTCAAGGTGCTATCTCAGTGGCTTCTCAGCTCAGCCCTGTACGGTAAGCAAGGCAGATACGATTATTCATATTTTGGAAGCTGAAAAAACTCAAGTGCAAAGAGGTTACAAAATATACCCCAAGTTATCAATGGCCCAGGATAATAAAAATTAAAAAAAACAAAAACTAAAGAGATCTCCAGTCCAGGTAACTGAATGAAGTGAGTTGGCCATAGAGAGACATTGAATGTGATAAAACATCGGATGCCAGGAGACAGTCAACAAAACAAAATAACTATGGGAGCTGCTCTGAAGCCCTTCTTTTTGATAGTAATTAGATCTCCGGGACAATTGTCTGTTATGTGTTTGGCAATAAAAATGTCATCAGCATACAGGAGAGAGCTTACCTTTCTGTGTTCTGTCCTGAGAGCAGGCACTCGGGGAGTCAGGAGTCGAGCTCATCTAAGATTCCAGAGTGTTAAGTGACTTAGCCAAGGCCACTCAGAGAGTTAGTGGCCAATTCAGAACCAAAATCCAGTTCTCCTGACTCCTAGAGCAGTGTTCTCTGTCTTTCCAGACACCTGGGCTCTCGCCATTGACCAAGTCACTCAAACATCTGTAATTGTCTAGACTACAGCAATGGCCTAGGGATCTTATAAAATGCAGATTCTGATCCAGGGAGTCTGGGGTGGGACCTGAGGTTCTGCCTTTCTAGCAAGTTCCCAGGTGATTTCTTCGATCCAGACTACTCTTTGAGGAGCAAGAAGCTAGAGAATGGCTCAGATAAAGACAAAGCCGATGACCTTGATAAAGACGGGACTTATTGGCTAATAGTACAGCACTTTAAATGCTAATGACCTAAAAGGGTGTTCCTGGTTGTTATGAGAGTCTTAAAATAAAGGTCTTGTCCCTCTTCTGCCAGAAACACCCTGACATGAGACCAACTCGACAGGCCAAAGGAAAGCCTGGGGCCATGGTGGCCAAGGGATGTTCAGATACACCCTCCAACAGCACAATTGGCCCCTTCATTACGTGGAAGAAGCTGTACAAGGCACCCAGAATAAAAGCCACTTTGTTTAGCATTCCAAAGGTGTTCCCAGTGTCCCCCAGAGTCCTCGTTAGTTACCTGGAGAATTACCAGGGGGTTCTCGGCTGGGAGGAGAGGCTCCTTCCACTGCGACTTGCCAACCTTTATCACGCCTGGATGACGAAAGGCAGCACTTGATGAGGAGAGAAGAGAACACAGAGCTGGGGCACAGAAGTGGAAGCGCGTTGGCCTGTGGGATTTGTAACTCACAGGCATGGCTTGCTCTCTGTCAAGTAGAAGCAGAAGGTGTTGGAGTTGTTGATGGTTCTGGGCCCGAAGCTTTGGGATCGCAATAGTGATGGTTTCCAAGTTGTAGGGGGTAGGCCAGGCAGGGGCATGTGGTGGCCTGGAGGAGTGAAGGGACCAGGGCTAGGCAAGGCCCAGCCTGGGGCCAGGCAGGGAACATCCTGTTTAATCACTGTTTTTTCAGATTTGGAACCAGGAAATGCTGGCATCAAAACTAGAACAGCAGAATTACAGGACAGGATATTAGAGGTTACATAATCCTGACATTTTAAAACCATGTTCCCTGGAGCTCTACAGATTTTATGTGAAGGTGTTTCAGAGACTGCTGTTCAGTGTGAGGTATAAGAGGATGTGGGGCTGGCCCTTCACCCCCATTTTGGCATACCTTTGTGTCTGCTTTATACATTGGGACTCTGATTTATTTCTGTAAAGGGTTTTGTACTTAAAAATTGCTGTTCTTCTCCAGCCTTTTCATTTTGCAGTTCAGAAAAGGAAGGTGACTTTTTAGAGACTTACAGCCGGATCATGTCCAGGGGACTACAGGCCACCTAGAACCCTAAGGTCCATGCTGGACTCATTTCCCTTAGAGTGGCCTATTTTTTTTTGCTGTTTTTCCAGTTCTAACCCCACCCAAACCCAAGCAAGTGCCCAGATTTCCAATACTCCATTTACACCATGGTCTGGAAAGAGAACCAGCCTCAGGTCTTGTGGACAAAGTTGCTTGTGTGGTGTGATATATGTGGGCCTCGGCCAGCCCCCAATAACTTCGCATCTGACTGGAATCCCCAATGTGGGTTAGGACAGCAGTTTTCAATCGAGTTCAGGTGCCGGTGCTCCTGAGGAATGAATTCTTGACGTAATTCCTTCACACAAATGAGAAGCAACTTTACCAGCACAAAGCTAACTGTATTATAGGCACGATATTATAACATTATAAATCCCACCCACTGTGTTAGTTGTTAAGACTAGTCCCACATATTCTGGCTTGCTATCTCCTTTGATAAAGCATGACCACGTCACATGTTTTGGCCAAAGAAATGTGAGTGGAAGCTTTCAAAGTCAGTGTATGATTAGTCTCATTCCCTTCCCCTTAGTGCGGTATTTGTGGAAGTCCACATTAAGACGAAGCCTCTGTTTGCTAGAGTCCCAGGGTTGCTATGAAGAGTAGAGCTCTTCTGCCATTTCCGTGTCAAACATGTAATGTGAACAAGGAATACGTCTGTTTGTTTAAGCCAATAATATTTTGGAGTTTTGTTGCCACAGCAAAACCTAGCCTAGCCTGATACAGACACTTATCAAAAACAAACCAATAAGCTATTAAGTGGGACATTGCTAATTTTATCATAAATTTCCTGTTAATTTAATAACATCTCCAACTTTGGAGGTCTAGTACCAAATAGCCATGTGATTGGAGAAGTCATATTTGGAGGATTTAGAGCTGTAAGGAAAAAATTATATTAAATAGACAATGTAGAAGAACCAATGAAAGCTTATAATCACCTTATATTCATTAAAATAGTAATGACACAAAGATAGTATATCAAATAATGATGAAATCAATGCTATTTGATGCATGTTGAGTTAGTATCAGCGGGGTCTGAACCATTAAATATCATTTATTCTCTCTTATTCAAGAAGACCTCTTCAGGATTATTCTCCTTAATAAGCTAAAAGACTTTTTTTCTGAGTCTGGTCCTCTATTCCAAGCACCATTCCTTTTTGATTTAATGACAAGAAGTGGTTGACATCCTTCTCTTTAGTCCTGCCACAGAACCAGAGAATTAAAATAATTTGGATTTTTGAGATTGAAATTATTTTGTGCAACTGACATTTAATTTTCCTCTCAAGCTCTCTCGTAGGTACAGAACCCTACTCTGCTCATGCTAACAGGTAACTCATTGCCAATTCTAATTCCAATTTCACACAATTCTGTGGTTCCAAATACACGGTAGCCTTTAAGTCTTAATTCTAAATTCCTGAGAGTCAGAATCTGATTGGCCCAGCTTGGGTCAGGTGTTTACTCTTCATCCAATCAATTATAGTTGGAGGAGGATCACATGGTGCATAGGGCTGCCTTTTCCTAGCTGTGAGGAGACGAGAATCCCAAAGAAGAGGATGAAGGACACTAGGACTCTTGAGCACAGAGAAACTTGTATGCTTAGCAGAAAATGCTTGTGGTTGCCAAAAACATTTACAGAAGCAAATTATATATTTTTGAATTCCATGTGATGGATTTGAAGATATTATTGTTTCATTTGTTACTTGTTTATTTTGTTGACTGCTAGCATTCACTGGTGGGTGAATGCAGCAGTGCATGCCAAAGATAGAAGAGAAATTTACCAGAGAACTTAAAATTAAGTAAAATCTTATCAGCCAATTAATGTTTTTGCATAAATTAGGAAAAGCTTTTTGTTTTTTTTAAAGAAAACTATTTTAGTGGCCTGACACTTTAGGTCAGCTTGTAGACCATCAGGCAGCACTGAGTTAGATAATAAAAGCAAGAACATCATCTTCACAAGCCCCAGGTGATCACAAGTGTGGGGATAAAGCCAAGGTTCTGAGCCTTTCTTGTTCATTAGAATCACCAGGGGAACTTAAAACGAGATAGTACCCCGCCCCCCCTCCCCCCCCACACACTAGAATGGCTAAACAATAAAATTGATGATACCAAATATTGGAGAGGATGTGGAGTAACTGGAACTCTCACATAATTCTAGTTGGGGGATGGGTGGAATAAATCGGTACAATCACTTTAGACCAGCAGTCCCCAATATTTTTGGCACTAGGGACTGGTTTCATGAAAGACAACTTTTCCATGGACAGGGCGGGGTGGGGTGGGGGCGGGAGGTGGAGATCAGGCGAAGGGGAGTGGCTGTAAATACAGACAAAGCTTCTCTCACTTGCCTCCCACTCACCTCCACTCCCCCACCCGTTTCCTAAGTTTCATGGAATACGGTTTTTCCATGGATGGGGTTGAGGGGGCATAGGGTGGCAGAGCTCTGTGGCCTGGTCCTGGTCCACAATCTGGGGGTTGAGGACCGCAGCTCTAGACAATTGTTTTACGGTATCTACTAAAGCAAAATACAGGCATCCCCAATGACTGGAAACTCCATTCCCAGGTATATATTCAAAAGCAATACATGCATATGTTCACCAAAAGATATGTACAGGAATATGCATTATTTATAACAGCCCCAAACTGAAAACTACGCAAATGTCCATCAACAGTAGAATAGATAAACAAATTGTGGTCTATTCACACAATGGAGTAGTGTATTGCAATAAGAATGAAAAAACTATGATCATACCAAACAGCGTGGATGAATCTCACAAACATAATTTTCAGCAAAAGAGATAAGATGCAAAATAGGACATTTTGTATATTCTATTTATATTATATAAGGTACAAAATAGACAAAAGTAATGTATGTGTTGGAAATCAGGATAGCAATTATCTTTGGTGGGAGTTTTAGGTGCTAGAGATCTTTTATTTCTTGATCTGGGTTCATGGATGTTTGTGAAAATTGATTAGTGTGTACATTTATAATTTATTCACTTTTCTGTATGTATATTATGCTTTGTCTTAGTCTGTTTGTGCTGCTATTAGAAAATACCTTAGATTGGGTAATTTTTAAATAATAGAAATTTATTTCCTGCAGTACTGAAGACTGGGAAGTACAAGATCAAGGCACCAGCAGATTCAGTGTTGGTGAGGGCCTGTTCCTCATAGGTAGCCCCTTCTGTGTCCTCACATGGAGGAAGGGACAAATGGTTCCCTCACACCTCTTTTATAGGTCACAAATCCCATTCATAGGGCTCTGTCCTCATGACTTAATCACCTCTTAAAGGCATCACCTCTTAATAGTATCACATCTGTGATTAAATTTCAACATATGAATTTTGTGAGGACATATTCTGACCATAGCATGCTTTGAAGAAAATCTTCTAAAAAATTAGTGATGCCTGGACCCTGCTCTAGACAAGTTAAATCTGAATCTCTGGGGGCTGGAACCCAAGAACAGTATTTTATGATGCCTTCTGGCCATCTTCCTGTACAGCCAAGAGTGAGAATCATGTCTAGTGAAGTGAGCCCTGGCCTGGGAATAGGGAAACCTGGATTTAGATTCTGGCTCTGTCTCCAAGTTGTGGCATGGCCAGGGGCAAATCATTCTCCTGCTCTGGGCCTTGGTTCCTAGGTGGCTTAATCCATGACTGATAAAGATCCTACCAGCCCTATGACCCTAAGGCATTAGCATGACTCTGTTAATCAAACAGATTAGTTGACATAATAGGTTCTCAGGAGATATGATAATTAATTTTATGCATCAACTTGACTGGGCTAAGGGATGCCCAGATAGCTGTAAAACATTATTTCTGGGTGTGTCTGTGGGGGTGTTTCTGGAAGAGAATAGCATTTGAATTGGTGAATTGAGCTGAGCAGATGGCTCTCCCCAGTGTGGGTGAGCATCACCCAATCCACTGAGGGCCTGACTAGAACAACAAGGTGGAAGAAAGGGCAACTTTGCTTTCCTTGCTTCAGCTGAGACATACATTTCTGCCTTTGAACATCAGAGCTCCTGGTTCTCCAGCTCTCTGGCTCAGACTAGGACTGACACTACTACCCTCTCCCCTCCCCGCAATTTTCAGGTCTTTAGACTCAAACTGAATTACAACACTGGCTTTCCTGTTCTCTAGCTTACAGATGGCAGATTGTAGAACTTTTTGGCTTCATAATCACATGAGCCAATTCTCATAATAAATCATATATGTATATATTTATATATATTATTGGTTCTACTTCTCTAAGAACCCTGAATAATAGGGAGAGATATGATTTTAAAACCAGATTTGATGTGGAGGTGAGTGTCAGGGTCATGTTGCACCTACTTGCTGGCCCAGCAGTCCAACAGCATGTCCAGGCTGGGTGGTGTCAGAATGAGAGATGAACAGAGGACGTGATAACTTACCTTAGTCTTCTTCACAATTTTGCCTGGAACTGGAACTAAGTGGAAATACAGTTCACTTTTTTCAGTTTGACTTCATTATCCCTTTGGAATTGACTATGAATAACCCAGGAAATTAAGTGTGAAAAGATATCAGAGCTGGATGGAATACTGCAGATCATTTGGTTTGGTAGTTCACAACCATTTTTTGATAAGATCTCCCCCACTTTTTTCAAATAAAATTCGTGCAGAATCCAAATTTATACCCAAATAACAAAGGTGAATGGATTCCTAGGAAGTTAAAATCTTCATTTTTCAGTGAAACACATTTCTTGAGGAATCCCTAGTATCATAAAGCAACTTATACGGTCCAACTGTCTAATTTTATAATGGGGCAATTGAGGTTCAAAAAGGAGAAATGACTTGTCCTAAGTCACATGTTAATTAGCGACAGAGACAGAACAAATCCTAGTTTCCTGACTCAGGAATTCTTGTACTCATTCAGCAAGCATCTGCTGAGCACCTGTAAGTTCCAAGTACCATGCCAGGCTGGGGAGACCTGATGGTGAACAAGCCACGGTGAATCCTTCATCTGGACCTTGTCGCTGGGGTCGGAACTGATGTCTGTCACCTTCTTCTCTGATCATTCCATGGGCAAAGCCTGGCTCTCCACGGTCACCCTTGGGGTGGCATCCATGGCACTTGGCACAGTGGGACTGTGTGGAGGCTCTCCTCTCTGGAGATGGGTTGGAGATCATTCAACCCGCTTGGCTGTAGGAGGTGTTAACATGTGGGAATGGCACCACTCCACATTGCCATCACTGAAGGGTGTTACACAGGCTGGATACAAATACCGGGAAGTGGCTGAGATATGGAACACTGGGCATCAGCTTGCCGCCATGGGAATGCTCAAACAGCTGTGAGAAAGTGGCCTGAGGGGCACACAGGAGACGTGTGACCCATCCCTCTAGTTGGGCCAGTGATGTCAGCCAAGGACAGGGACTCTTCTCTGTTCCAGGAGTGGCTGTGGTTCAGGCACCTGTGTTAGAATCAGAGACTCATGAGAAAGAAGGGACTTAGAGAGATCTTCTATTCTGCCTGACCACATCTCCTACCCCAGCAGCTTTTAAACTGTACATTCTAGAGCCCTAGCTATCCCCCGGAGGGCCCTAAGGGCCACTGAAGTGGGGGCACGGGCACCAAGGAGGGTCCTGGCATCCATGGCTCAGTGGATCTTGCTGTTGATTCTCTCCAAACCACTTATCTTTCTCTAAATATTGAGATTCTGTGTAAGATTTTATTCTAATGAAGAGTCCTGTGACTAAAAATGTTTGACAACCACTGCCCTACTCCAAGCCATTGCTAATGATCAATGAGAATCAGTCTTATTATATTTTTATCTTCATGGAATGTGATCTCACAACCTTTCCAGCTAATCTGTGTTAGGACAGTTTGCCTTATACAAGACTTAAATTCTGTGTGTGGCAGTTTAAGTCTGCTCTAAATAGCTCTATAATCCTTGAAAGTGGAAGATGGGGACCAGCGGATGCTCTGGGTGATCACAGCAGGGCACACAGTGACAAAGTGTCTTCCATAGCCTCAGCTGCCTTCCCACCCCCTCCTGCTGTCCTGACACTCTCCTCACCCTGAGGCCCACCTGGACACACCTTTTGTGTCCAAGGCCCCTTTCTCTCCCCACCCATCACTTGCCTTATTGCTTTAGGATGTGGCCAGGAGGTGACATGACTCATTTCTGCTAAACTGTAACCACATCATTAGGTTGGAGTACAAATATGGCCATATCCTAATCTCTTTTTTTCTAGCCAGTTGCTTTAGCTTCTCTGTTCTTTGTAGCAGAAGGTCTCGTATCTCCCTCTAGAAGCTTATCTGCCTCTAATGAGCCAGAATCACAAGTGGCTGGCAATACCACTTCCAAATCCAGGCAGAGAGAGAGCTGGAATGCTCTATCATGCCAATAGCATCCTATTTGGGTGATAGCATTCCTCACTGTCCAGGGACATCTGTCCAATGACGCAGAGAACTCCGGGCCATCACAGTGCGGCAGTGCTCTCAGATCCAGGGTCACAGTCCCCAGTTCTCTCGTGGGCTAAGTGGCTGCTTCCGAAGCAGGACACTGTGAGCTGTGTGATGTCTCACAGTGGGTAGCAGCACTGTCTTGGGAACTACTTGGTCTGCATCCCCGTTGTACATTTTCTGGCTCTGTGGTCTTAGGAACTGTACTTAGCCTCCCTGAATCACATCTGTAAAATGAGGATGATGATGGTTCTTGCCTCATGGGGTTATTGTGAAGCTTACGTGAAATACACCATGCCTGGCACAGAGAAAGTTAGCTATTCACTCAATACCTGTGGGCCTACTATGTGCCGGGCCCTGAGGATCTCATGGTGAACAGCCAAAGTCCCTGCATTCGTGGAGGTTACATTTTAGTAGGGAGGAAACACAATAAACACATCATAACAACGATAGCTGCCATGTATTAAACAGTTTCCATGGGCCAGTCATTGCTATAAGTAGTTGCATGAATTATGCTATTTTTCTCCTCACAGAAGCCCTCTGAGCTACTATTCCATTATGATCTGCTTATAGATAGGAAACCGAAGCTCAGGAAGTTAGTAATTTGCCCCAAAGCACACAGCTGAGAGACTTTACAGCCTGCACTTGAGTGTCAGGAAGACAATACAGCCAGGAAGGAGGAGAGGGAGTGACAGGGTGTGTCTACAGGGGCGCAAAGGGGACTGGGGAAGAGCTCTGCGAAGGTGACAAGAAGCTGGGGAGGTCACAGTCGGTTGGCAGAGGGGAGGGCGAATGCAGAGGATCTGCAGCAGGAGTGGGCCAGACGTGTACAGAGCAGCAGGAAGGCCGGTCTAGTCCGACCGGTGACTGGGGCAGGGTGGGGTGTGTGCAAGATGAGCTTGAGGCGTTGTTAACATCGACTCTTCTGACGGTCGGAGTTTCCAGCCATTATAATTGCAGGGCTTGCTTCTCCCATTAGCCTGTAAGCAGGGACCGTGTGTCTTGTTTCTATGCTCAATATCTTAGTCATAGTAGGTATTTAATATCTTTTTGTTGTTGAATTATTTAATAGATTTTCAGTCTAATTGGGAAAAACATGGGCTCTGTGGAAAGTGATGGCAGGCTTTGCATCCCAACTTGGACATTGACTAGTGTCCGTGGGCAGCTATTTCCTCATTCGTCAAATGCAGAAAGGTCACATGCCCTTTTTAGCATTTTTTAGGGAATTAAGAACGATAATGCATATAAAATAGCCTCTGCATAATGGACATCTAGTAATCATTACTTCTTAACCCATGTCTTCCTAATACTCTGATCTCTTGCCCTTAGAACCATCCACCAATTACTCCCAAGAAATTAGTTTGCCGAATGCCTTGGGAAGTTGGCCTATCCTGACTCCCAGACGATGTCCATGGGCAAAAATGTCCTCCCTCTACTGTCTGGGCTCCATGGAAGCTTGGGATCAACATGCTCTTGGCCAGTCCTTGTTCTAGGTGTCCTTTACAGAAATCACCTTGACCGCAAGCTGAGATTTCAGAACCGCGCATCGCCCCTGAGCGCACTCAGGCAGCCAGCCAGCTTGGGCTCGCAAAGGCATCAGTGGGGCCCCCACTCAGAGGAGAGCAAGGCTGCAGCTCCCCCTACCAGCCCGAGCCCACCAAGGCATGTAGTGAGATTGACCTCCCCCTGCAACTGGCTCCTTACAGGAGACCTCCTGGGCCTTCTAGGAGACAAAGGATTCTTATTTTAGCTATGGGTCAGTTCTTCGACGATAAAAATTACCCAGGACACCCTCAAATGGGAAGCTACCTCTTTCACCTTTGGTCGCTCCCACTTCCAGCCACCAGAGGAACTTAGGCCTTTTTGTTCTTTAGCCTGTGACCTAAGAGCTGAGACTTGTCTCCTTGTCCCTCCTCCCTTACACTTGTTTTGTGGTGAATCATCTGAAGCATATGACCCTTCTGGGGCTAAGCTTCACAAGCCTGTGAGGAACTGCAGGGTCTATGTGATATGCAGGAAGGCAATTTGCAGGTATGCTCCAAAGTCTTGCAGTCCAGGTCGGCCCAGCCATGCGCGTTCTACTCACTTCCCAGCTCCTGGTGAAATCCAGTCTTTTCTGGCTGGACCTCAAGTCCTGCTTTTCTGCAGCCACCATAGTGCTATTTGTTCCTTCTCCTGGATTCTATACCTGCTCACCTGGAAACCTATAATATTTCCTGCCCTGAGGCCCCCTGCCACCTAGGCCCCCTGAGCCAGGGAAGTTTTATTCATGTTCATATCTGCCCTTCTCTCTTGACTTCAAATAGCTATCTTTTTTTGTAGGCAGGTACCCACTTATTCCCAGGAATTTGTAAAACAACTGTGTATTAAGATCATCATTAGTCTCAACAAAAACGGGGACAATCCACAATGTTGATGGGACCTGACCACACATCGGGTCCTACAGCAGTTGCTCTATAAACGCTTGTGGAATTGAAATGACTTTTTTGATGAGCGCACCAGATGGTACATTTCTGAAATTCAACCCAGTCCTTAGTGAGTGTGTCTCAGCTAAGATGCTTTCAACCCAACCACTTACAGTACTTCTGTAGGAAGGTGCGAGACACTTTTCACGGACCTTTCAAATGGAGCAGGTGTGAATGGGCTGGGAGCAGAAAGAGGTAACAGAAATGAAGGCAGAGGCTGGGCTGCAACTTGATCGAAGCTGTGACCTTATCTATCATCCACCAGATTAACTGTAACGGGGCAAGTGCAGGACTGCGGTGCCTGTGCCACCTGGCGTCTGGCATTGCGGCTGTGGGCCCAGGGCATTGGCAACTGTCACACTGACCAACATAGACCAATATAGAATCCTCTGGCTTGGGAAGCCCTGGAGGCAGAGGGTGTTGCCCATTTAACTTTGCACACCCAGTGCCTGGGGCTGTTACATAATTGGTGCTCAATAAACATTTGTTCAATGAATGAATAAATCAAGATGTGGAGTATAAAGAGAGCCATTAGTGTGGGCTTTCTTGAGACTTTGAAGGATGGGTATGAGATGGCTGTGTAGTAACTTACTAGGTAGGGCATGACTTACAAAAACCACAACTTGGAGTAGAAAGCTGCTAGTGTCTGTCTGAGAAGATGGACACAGTTGGTCACTTTGGTTCATGAAGAGTTGCTCAATGGTGAGGGGTTCTTTTTTTTTGTGGTTTAATAGCAGGGGCTTCTTCCTTTGGTTGCAGCACTCAGAAGAAGGTTGGGTCAACTTGCATTAAGAGGCCAGGATTATCCTGGGTGGGAAAGGACAGTCACACAAGCTTCTCTTGCAGAGTTTGGAGGTGAGGGGACTTTGATAAGGGTCACCTGGGGCAGTCAGAACCTTGGCATAACTGGCAGAAAATCACTCTAATGACTCTGGAAAGGGACTTACTGTGAGGGAGAGGGGTATCTGGCTTTGCGATTTGGGCTCAACACAAAGCCTAACGATGGCTGTGGAAGCCGCTAGTGTAAAGCTCTGGGGACATGGCTCAGCAAATAGGTGTGACTAGAGGAGCTATAACTTGCACCCTGGCTCAGACCTGGGCCAGGGGCATAAGCACAGGGCAGACAAATATCCTAAGATGGTGCAGGGCAAGCCTTTAACAGCACGAAGCAACGAGAAGCAATGGGAGTAGCGAACATATTAGACTTCCTGGTTGTCATTTCATTGGTACTTATAAAGCCCCTGGGATTCTTGGGAGAATAGAAAAAGGGAATGTAGTTCTAATAGGAACTTACAGGACCTCCAGGGGATTAATTGAAAAGAAAAGTGTGACTATGTTTGTATCCCAAGCTAGTGGAATAGGTCACAGCAGTTACAGGTTGAGGAGCAAAGGAAGTTCGTCAGGCAGGAGGCACCAAGCGAGCAATGGGGTCGGGATGGAAACGAGTCTGCTGTGTGGTTTGTGGGGCCATGAGAAGTCTTGAGCCCACAGTGAGAAGGGTCAAGTTGGTCAGTGGTCAGATATGAGCCTGTGTAGGTAAATGAAGTCAGATTATGAAGGGCTACAGTGGTGGCAGGCCAGGAATATGGACACCATTCCCGAAGCCCATTCCAAAAGGCTATGACTTTTGAAGCATGTAAGTCCAAGAAGTCATTCTGAGGGTGCCTTGAGGGATGGGTGGCAGAGGCAGGAGTGT
The DNA here is from genome assembly GCA_004363605.1 of Indri indri. Classification (NCBI taxonomy): domain Eukaryota; kingdom Metazoa; phylum Chordata; class Mammalia; order Primates; family Indriidae; genus Indri; species Indri indri. The sequence goes on along the minus strand of RJWJ010005555.1, from coordinate 32,694 downwards.
GGAGACAGGGAGGCCAGCCAGAGACTTGGGTCCAGGGGGTGGCTACCTGACACCTTGAGGGCATGGATTGAGTCTTCATCATCACTGATCTGCTGTAGAAGGTCTGGCACACAGTAGGTGCTCAAGAAAGCTTTGTTGAATTGCACGACAGGAATGCTGTCCCATGGTGGGAAGCAATCTCTAGGTGCCATGTGGAGCTCCTGGTTTCAGAAACCGGGAAAGACCTAGATTCCAAGTTCTAGCACTTCCTGTTTGTCTACGTGATGTGCAACTTATTTCACCTTGTTGGAATTTCAGTTTCCTTAGGTGTGAAGATCATTCAGCCATTCATTCACCAAGCACTTGTTGATCACAGTCAAGTACCACATATTGGGCTAAGATTGAGGGAATCAAAGAGAAACAACATGGGATTCCTGTCTTGGAAGAACTCATGTTTTAGTCAGAGAGATAGATATACAAACAAATAATTTATTACTGCATGGAGTGTGTTTTCATTGAGGGATGCACAAAGTGCAGTGAGATTCCAGAATGATCTGTAACATTTATTGAGCACTTACCATGCACCAGGTACTGTTCAACATTTGTGCAGGTACTGGCTCATTTAATTCTGATAACAATCTGTGAGGTAGGTATATGATCTCCACTTTCTGGAAACGGAACTGGGACACAGAGGTTAAATAACTTACCCAAGTTTCCACAGTTAGTAAGTGGCAGAGCTGGCACCTGGTCTGATTGCTCTTAAACAGATTGAGGGTGGATTGTGTGGATGGAGGTTGATGTTCACTGAAGAACTCTTGGAGACACGATGTTTGAGGCATGCTTAAAAGGTAAGCAGGCATTTGAGAGATGGGAAAGGTGCAGCTAGCAGAGAGAACAGCACATGTGAAAGCACAACAGTCTGAAAGAGCATTTTGTTTTCTAGAGAGGGGAATAGTATATGAGACTAGAAAATAGTAAGGAACCAAGCAATAATGGGGTTGGAATACTATCTCAGAGAATTTGAACTCTATCTAAGAAAGCTTTCCAGCATTTTCCAAAGTATATGGGGGAACCCAAATTCTTAGGAACGTTAACAGCTGTATATTAGTCTGAGAAACACAATATTGGTTCTGGTCTCCAGAGAACAGAAACAGAAGCAATAGGTTATTTATTTATTTACTTATTTATCTTAAAGAATTAGAGGTTGAGAAGTTCCAAGATCTGCAGTCAGCAAGCTAGAGACCCAGGAGAGCTGATGTATAGTTGTAGTCTGAGCCTGAAGCCCTGTGAACTGTGAAAGCCAAGCATGTAAGTTCCAGTCCAAAAGCCAGCAAGCTCAAGACTCAAGAAAATCTGATGTTTCAGTCCAAGGTTAGGAAAGGTTAGGAAAGACCAATTCCTTAGCTCAAGCAGTTATTCAGCCTTTTTGTTCTATTTAGGTCTTCATTGATGGATGAGGCCTACCCACATTAGGGAGCACAATCTGCTTTATTCAGCCCACAAATTCAAATGCCAATCTCATCCAGAAACACTCTCACAGGCACACCCAGAATAACATTTGACCAAAAGTCTGGGCACCTAGCAGCCGAGTCAAGTTGATACGAAATTAACCATTACAGTGTGTTGAGTGTAAAATGTGGTCAATGGTTGCAGTGGACACTGTTGGCTGCCTGCGCATTCTCCTCTTTGCCTTCCTGACAGAGCTCCAGTTTTGTTCAGGAATCCATTCCTACTCCATGCAGCCACGTGCTTCGGGGAAGTTCACCCACCTTTAGCTTGAGAGGGATTGGTCAGAGGAAAATACCATTTCTTTTGTCAGTGATTGATTGGTTCAGGAGTAGACATGTGACCTCATTCTGGCCAATGAAACTTGCATGGACACCAGGGGGCTTGTGGGAAAGTTTCTTCTCTCCTAAGACAGGCCACATGAAGAAATGGTCTCTCTTCTTCCTCTGCCATGTATCAGGCCTGAGTGCAATGCCTGTAACCACCACCCCATGGCTGGCCTGAATATGAAGTTGACACTGAGGGTGCTAGAGTAGAAAAATGGGAGGAAAAATCTCTAAAGCTTGCCTTACTCCTCTGAACATCTGTTTTGTGAAGCATCACAAACAATCTTTATTGTTTATCCCAGTTTTGAGTCAGGTTCCTGTCACTTGCAGCCATATCCTATGCGATATAATTATAAAACAAGATTTGAGGCTTGGATAAAACAAAGTTAATGAGGTTTTTTAAATTCCAGGGTGTCTTGCAGTGGGAAGGTCTATGAAAACCTATCCCCAAAGTCTGAGGAAGTTGAGAGACTGAAGAAAGAGGCTGACATATCCAGTTTCTCAGAGAGAAACACTTGCGAGGGACTTAAGTGCAGAAGCCATGCCTCAGGCAGCAGGGAGATGAGACGAGATGGTGGATCCCCATGCCATTATCCCCAGACTCAGGGATATACCACAGGGAAGGAATGGGTAGGACAATTGAAGTGGGCCCCTATAGGGAGAGGCAAGAATGTTGTGTGAATCTGCCTAAGGGCAGGATTTATGGGCAGAGTTGTTCTGATCTAAGGACAGGATTTACAGTAACAGTAGCTATCTTAGAGGCATTCCTAGAAGAGGGCTTAATCGGAAGTCAACATGGTGGATTAGCATCCAAGATGGAGTTGCTTTAGTCCCCACATGGGACTTCTCACTCAGTGCAACAGCATTAATTATGTGGATATACATTGCAAATATCCAAGAGTAGGATATAATGTGCAGCATTTCCTAAACATGTGTGACCATGGAAATCTTTATAGAGAAGAATCCATAGGACTGAAGTCCCACAGAAATGCTACTATAGGCAATGGGGCGACTTGTCCTACCTTGAAGTGGGCAGATGATAGCGTCACATGCTCAGTAAAACCCCACCGTTTCTCTCTAGCCATACCAAGAATCATGTCTCTGGTGATCATAAAATTTAAGGGAACTTAGAAGTAGCTCCCTGGAAATAGGTTGCAAGCCCTGACTTATTTTACTAACTGATTTCTTAATCTCCTTCTAGGTCTCAAATTCTGTGGGGCTTGTATAATTTGGGGCATTCATTTCTGAGCATTGAATAAAATTTCTCTCTTTTTTTTGATCACTTGCCAATATCTGTGAATGAAGTTGGTGATTTTACATATATATATTCAACCAGTCTTTTTTCCTTCTGGAGTGAATTATTTAAAATAATCAACTGGATGAATCCCTGCTTAGTGGGTTTCTGACTAAAATTTCACTCAGGCTCTGATCATACTTTTTATTTCTCTGTTTTATTTATTTATTTTTCAGTCCAATAGCCCCAGGGAAAAGGCTTCAGGCCACAAAGGGCAGTTTTTAGAATGTTTCTCTGCAGTTAGTGACAGGGCAGACAAATGGCATAAAATAGAAGAATATACTTCATTCCAGATGGGAAAAATTGCTTCTGTTGCTTTTCTTGATTTATGTTAAATTCATCGTGGTTTTCAAACTGAAATGACATCGGCTTCAAAAAGCAAAAGGAAAATAGGAAGAGCAAAAAAAATGTGATGGATCTCTACGTTAAGTGACTGGCTCCCCTAGAGATATAAACTGCAATTATCCTGTTTCCTCCTCCACACAATGGGGGTACTGATGATTATCTCTCAGGATGGCACCATGGTTATGTGAACTAAGAGACTTAGCAGACAGTAGAGCCCTTGTGTGATGAGGTGGATACATTCAGCTGTTTTCTGTCCTCATGTTGTTTGCACTGTGGTAAAGTCACCCCTGAGAACAACCTTGGCTCCAGAATGTGAGGGTGACTTACTGTTAACCAGAGGCCATGAAAGAAACACTTTCTCTGTGACAGTCTCTCCTTTGTTAGGAAAAAAATCCCATCCCTACCCCAAAGCCCAAACCTCAAAGATCTTCACTGGGTACTCTCTTTAATGCTTAAGAGCATCGTGCTGTTCAGCGCGGGTCTCTTGTTGACCCAGGGTTGCCTAATTCAGAGTCTTTCAATTCTTTAACAGTTGATGGAAGCCAAAGCAATATGGGAGCTGCTTGGAAAAGCCCAGCTAGGGCCAGGAAGGGCAGATGAGTGGACTTTAATTGCAGGGCAAGGATTGCATGTTTCTTCTGACCAGGTAATTATCGGTTATAGGACAAAGAGGAAGCCCGATTAATCGATAAAGTGAAATTAAAAATTAACATGCTCCTGTTTGCTTTAACTGTAATCTTTGAATCAGTCAATACCTAGAGGCTGTGTTGGTAACCCGATTTCAGGGTGGCCACGGATTCTGCCCAGAGACCAGCCTAGGTAAACACTTAAGGCTGAGGCCAGTTGGGTTAGACTGGGATTAAACATGTCTAGGAAATGGATACTCACAAAGTGCTTAGAGATTTCTTGCTGGGAGCTGCCATTTGTGCTGTTGGTGTGGTGCTTTTTAGAGGACCCAGAGCCCCATCTTTCTAGATGGTGTTTACTCCAGCTGCCCATTCCAAGGAAGGCCAAGGGTGCCAACACTTTTTCCTTTTCTCTCCTCTTTCCTTCTGCTTTCTCTCTTCCCAGCCCAAAATGGCAGCTCGACATAGCAGGTGGAGGTATGTGGGAGCTGGGCGGGGATGAGACTGACATGCTTGTAGGAGACCAAGGATTTGTTCCCACTCCCTCTCTTCCTTTTGGTGGAGGAAGGGGGATGCTGAAAATACCTGGGAAGTAGATATTTACTTATCATTGTTTAAAATATGCCTATGAGCACAGTTCCTAGCACATCGTAGGTTCTCAATAAATATTTTGTGAATGAAATAAAGAATGAATAAATGGATTAGGATCACACAAGACTGGAAATCAGAGAACAGGAATCTTAATTTACATCCAACCAATGATATATAGTTGTTGATACCTGGATCTATGTATCACTACATCCTCTCTCTTGCCGTTGTCTGCTCTCATTGTGTGTATGTGTATAGATAAATGGTTCTCAACAGGGGCAGGAGATGGGGAATCGGAGGGGGTGAAGGGATGTGATTTTCCTTCTGGACACATTTGACAATGTCTGAAGATATTTTTGGGAATGCTACTGGCATCTGGTGTGCAGGGGCCAGATCTACTGCTGATCATCCTACACACAGAATTTTCTGGCCCTGCATGTCAATGACGCAAGGTGGAGAAACACTAGTATAAAAGAATGTCACTAAACTGTTAATAATGAATATTTATGGGGAGGGGGTGGGACAGAACTTTGGAAAACTATCCACTTACTAAGTTTAATCACTTATTTATTGCTGGGGTTGTTTTTCTAACAACACGATTGTCTCACATTTGTAATCAGAATCAAGAAGAAAGACATAGGAATATTCACTGGACATTTAGTATTAATGTATCTCAGGTATCATGTAGACCCTGGGGATGGAGACATGAGTAAACTGTACATGCTGCCCTTACAGGGCCCAGTTCCACAGGAAGATCAGACAAGTACTCACTTAGCAAGGTGAAAAGTGCCCAGAGCTTGCTGAAATATTACCTTTTTTCGTTTGTTTTAATTATGAAGAAATAGTGCTTGGTGTTCTCAGGTGCAATTACCATGCAGCATGGTTCCAAAGTGCAGCAAGGTTCCAAAGTGCAGCGAGAGCCCTCCCTGCTTTAGAAGGAAGAGGCAAGGCCTTGCCAGGACTAGCAAACCCTCGTCTGGGTCTGAACTCCAGGCAGCCTCCCTGCCCACTCTCTGGTCAGGCTCAGCCTCTGCCCCGTCTCGCCAGCCCTCACCCTGAGGGTGCAGGGACAGAGGCCCAGGGAGGATCGGTGTGAGAGGGAGATTCCGGCACAGAGGGAGAAGCAAGACTCCCTGACCAAACCTAATGTTTGTGCTGGAAGGGCTTTAGGAGCATCAGTGCTAACACCCTCATCTATGGAAGAGGAAATGAGGCCCAGAGAGGATAAGGGCTTGCCTGAGGTCACACAGTGAGTTAATGGCAGGGCAGGGCTAGAACTAGAACCCAGGTTGCTGCAGCCTGGCCTTGGGGGTCTGCTGCTGTTCCAGGACACTCCTTGCTTCTTACTGGGCTGACAAATCGCCCGCCTCCCCCTCTGTCACTGCAGCAGCCTCCAAGCACGTCTGCCTGGCCCTGAGCTTGGCCCATGTTCCCAGGCTGCAGTTTACACCTCTGAAATTCTGAGCGGGGGCAGCCTGCTCAGAAACACAGGCCGGGTTGAGTGGACCGCCCTTACCCGCCTACGAGAGTCCAGCCAGTGAGGTCTGGAAGGCCGTGCGAGGGGTAACCACACAGCAGGAACCTCAAGTTTGGCAGGCTGGGGCCAGGCGTGGGGGCAGTGCCAGTATAAACAGCCTGGGGAAGGGGTGGTACAGGATGGGGTGAGGGGTGTGTGTACACACACATGTCTGTGTTAGCATAAGTAGATGTGAGTTAAGTCCGTGTGTGCGCAGCCATTAGAAAGAGTTAGATCCATATGTACCGAGTCAAAGGAATGCCCCAAATACAGTGTTAAAGATGCAAGTTGCTGAAAAACAAGTTTAGTAATAACCCCTATTTTTAGATCTAAAAATTCTCGATGAATGTTTCTATGTTTGCATCTATGCAGAGAAAGATACAGAAGGATACGTCCCAAGCGGCTAGCACCGGTGATTATACATCAAGGGATTGAAATTATTACTTTAAAATATCATCTGTAATATCTGGCCAATTACAGAGAGTCTGCCACCTTTGTAATTAATAAAAACTGAATAAGATAAAAAAGAAAGTGTGTAATTATGTGTGCATGTGACTATGTTGACGTGTGTACACGTCTACCCATGTGTCTGCGTGTGTGTGTGAGTGTGTTGCACATGTGTTAGGCGAACGTGATAACAGCTACACGACGGAAACTCACTTGCACGCGTGTACATGTGGGGGAGGGAGTCTCAAGGGATAGCGGTACTTTTGCTGGAAACTTCAGACACTGGTCACATCCTCCAACCCTTGCACTTTGGAGAGAAACCTCAAGGGTGTGCACCTACTTGAAAGTTTTGACATACACATCACTTGCATTGCAGGTGTGGGCTGTTCCCAGGGCTCCTGGCTTAACCGAATGACCTTGGACAATTACAGGTGGGAGAGGCTGGAGGAGAGACTGCCTCCTTGCAGCCTAGACCACTGGGGGGTTAGAGGCTTCTTCAGGAAAATCCACATCCCCCTGCGCAGTGTTTGCGGGGTGCCTCCTGTGTGCAAAGCACTGTGTGTGGTAGGAAATGGTTCTTCTCGGAGGCCGGCTGCACAAAGGAGAGGGCTCAGAAATCTCAGCCTACGTGGTCAGGTGCCTTCTACAGGCAGAACCAATTTCCTCTGTCTCCGTGTCTCTCTCTCTCTCCCTCTGTCTCTGGCATCATTCCTGAGATCCACATTTATTAATTGATTTGACAATGGCTCAAGGAACTGGTTAAGGCTGGTTTCTGTACTGACCTGGGCTTTCAAATTCCCATCTATGGCCTCAAGAGTCCATTCTTACCAGTTGGGGGATTAGAATGACTTTTTCCTAATGTCAGGCAGGTCACTTTGTGTGCGTGTGTGTGTGCGCACACACATGCACGCACATGTGTAAGAAGAGACAGCCCTGCCCACTTGAGGAGACATGGCAGGAAGGAATGACAGGGGCGTGGCCACGGGCCTGAGCACACATGCTCCCCTTGCAATAGGAGTCGGTTGTTCTAGTGTCCTGGTGTTCTTCCTGCCCTAAATGCCACCTTGTCCCCTTTCCCCCAAGCTTGTTGGCAGCAGCTTGGGGGTTCGGAGAGCAGGATGGGCTCCTGTGTGTCCTGGACCCTCCCTGTGGACAGGTTTTGGAGGGTGCAGCAGCTGGAGCCAGGCTAGTGGGAGCAGCAGGCACAGGTGTTCTGGAATCTTCCTGAAGTTGTCTGGGCCCAGCAAGAGGGTGGGTCTGTTCTCTAAGAACTGAGGGCCCAGTGGGAGGGAACTGTGGCTGCTTTGCCCCCAGGAGCCAGACAGAAGAGGAGGAGAAGGGGAGGAAGGGGCGAGAGGAGAAAGGGCAGAGGAAGGAAAGAGGCGTGGGGGGAAGCAGGCCCCTCTTAGGTATTTCCAAGAAGGCAGGAGAGACCTTGCCAAGCCATTTCCTAACCTCGCTGGCGGAGGGGGTGGGGGCAGTGTGAGGCTTCCTGGGGATGAGAAGTATCTGTGCGTGTCCTCAGCCTGCAAAGGGAGACATTCTGGTCTCCGGGCCTCCGTGTCCTCCAAGCTCTGCCTTCGCGTTCGCTTCTCCAGGCTGCCCCTCTTCTTTGTTCTCACGGCTCTCCCCTCTGCAGCTCCCTCCCAAACCCAAGCCTCTGTTTTTTGGGTGTGGGGGTGGGGGAGCTTCCAGTGATCTCCCTGTCTCCAGCTCCCGCTGGTACCTCAGCTGGACGGTGGCCACACCGCTGGCCGAGAGCCCGCGTCAGCCGCCGTAGATGGCAGGACTCAGCGAACTCCGACCCATCGCTTGGCCCTCCGTCTGCTTTCAATATCCTCCCTCCCTGGCCTCATCCCACTCGCTGGCCAGGTTTCCTCTCCTCCCCTGCAGATGCCCTTGGTCAGTCTCCCCGTGAGTCCCCAACATCCCGATTTCATCTCTGCCTCCGCGCCTCGCTTTTCTGCGTGGTTCGGTGCCCACCCCTCCTGCATCACTCTAAGGCCGACTCATCTCTCAAGACCTGATGCAAGTCCTGTCCCCAGGAAGCCTCCCCCGTCACTTAAGCCCACACTGACCGTCTCGTTCTTCAGTTCCCCCAGCACGTACAGTTCAGAGCACCCACGGATTTGTTTCTCGTTGTTTTTAGCTTTACACAGGCTCTGTAAGGGCGTAGACCATGCCTTTTACTTTCTTCTCTCTCTGTCCCAGCCCGAGAACCCAGAACTGTGACTCTTGATTGATTGGAATGGGCAATTTATAGCCAAAGACATTTGGGGCAGCGAAAGTTCTTGACTGGGTCAGGATCTTCCTTCAAGGTCTTCTTGAGCCAAATGCCAATCTCTGGGGTTATGTTTACATGTTTGGCCATGCTGTGTTTTGCCCACACTGTGCTGAACACTTGGGTGTTCAGCTGCACGGAGTCATTTGTATTTCTCTTTCCACGTGGACAGAGCCAGGTGGTTCTTCAGAATGGGAAAATATCAGAGTGGAAATAGATTTGGGGGTCATCTCCACTGCTCATTTTCTGATGTGAGAATCAATCACTGAACCGTCAATTGACTCCAGGGACCAGGAGCTCCCTCCTCCGAAGGCAATCCACTGGGCTTCCCATATTTACAAGCGTGGGAGCCTTCATCCTCCCTCAGAATGCAAGCCGGCCCACGGGGGCCATATGCTGGCCACCCTGCCGCTGGCATGTGGACATTTCCCTGCCCTTCCGCCCCATGGTGTTGTGGTCTCTTTTTCCACAGAATAGAAGGTCAAGAAGGGTGGATTCAAAAGACATGATCATAAGCTTCCTTATAATTTAGATTTCTGTTCTAATTGTGGTAAATACTTTTATCACAGCAAGTTAGGAATCTCTGGTTGCAAATAACAGAAACGCTACAGCTGTCTGTAGGTGTCCTCCTTCTCCTGGTAAGTATATCTGCCAATAAAATATCAATTTGTCTGGCAGACACTGTTGTCATTTTCCACAGCCAAACACTCCTCTTCTCCACTGACAGAACCCCAGTGTGACCAGCTCCCAGGGGATGAATCACATTTGATCTAAGACCATGGTGGTGTCTGTGTCAGGGTCCCCAAGACCACGCCCAGGTCTGGTGATTTGCTAGGGAGACTCACAGGACTCAGCATATAGTCATACTCATGGCTAAGATTTATTGCAGAGAATAGACACGTACAAAGCAAACTCAGAAAGGGCAAAGGTGCATGGAGCAAAGTCCAGAAGAAACCAGGCCCAAGCTTCTAAATGTTCTCTCCCACTGGAGTCACACATGACATGCTTGATTCTTCCAGTGACAACAACTCAGTGAAATATAGTCTCTCAGTGAAGCTCATTGGAGACTCAGTGCCCAGGGTTTCTGCTGGGGTTGGTCACATAAGCACCCTTTGCCTGGTAAAGAGGTGGGGAACCTGCGGCCTTCTAGGTCCTTAAGTGCAGACTTTTGACTGAATCCAAACGTTACAGAGCAAATCCTTTTATTTTTATTAATACATTTTTGCTCATCTTTTATATTTTGATTTTATTTTTAAAATGAATGTATTTAAAATACCAAAAAATAAGTTTCAACAAAATAATCCTCCCAGATTGACCGGCACAATTAGAACACTGGTAAGCCATAAAGGCTAAGCTGATGGCTGCTACGCTCATGATTCAATTCTGACTTCCCTGCCTGACTGGCGCCACGACTGCATGAGGCTGGTTGGTGAGAATTTATGGGGGTCGAGTACACCAGTCTCTTACCAGCTTTTGACAATGGTGCGCTGTGTTTCTGTTTGAAGTGGAATTTGTGAATAGTTGCACAATTTGACAGTATTTTTTAATTCTGTCTGTTTAACAGCCTATCATGTCAAGGAAGACCAAGAGAACACTGAAGGCAGAAAACAGATTTTTAAATGAGGATTGGGAATTGCAATATTACCTTGTTTCTGCTAAAGATAAGATGATTTGCTTGTTTTGTGAAACTGCAATATCAACATTAAAGAAATTCAATGCCCATCAGCATTACAACACTCATAAGGACCATAAATATTTTAAATTAAAGGAAGAGGTGCAAGAGGTTGTATTGCAGAAATTAAAAGATGAAAAGCAAAAGCAAAGACAATTCTTTCAAGTAGCAATAAGACCTGGAAATAACGCCACTGAAGCAACTTATAAAGTAGCAATATGCCCCAAAGATGCTTTCTTGCTTTTCAACCACTTATTGCTGCAAATCTACATTCTCTTACCTAAACCAAATCAAGACGCCCTTAAGGTCACAGATGATTGATACCCACGCAGAGTATCAAGTGAGACTGCAAACCTTCACGCTGCAACCAAATATTCAAATGCTCTCCAACAAAAGGGAGACACCACAAAGTCAGTAAAAGGTTAGTTAACTTTAAAATTACAAAGAGTTTTCATTTTTTGAAACTATTAAGTACACAGTAGTTAGATTTTTACAAAATAATGTACATTTTTAAGCATATCTAATTGAAGTTTCTTGAATGTGGCCTTATTTGATTACAGCTAAATTAATGTGGCCTTCCAACATGAAAAGATTCCTCACGGCTGATATAAACCATAATAAATGTGGAAAAACACACACACACACACACACACACACACACACACACATTTTGTTGATAGAATTAGAAAATCCCCATTTTGTAAGTCCTAAGTAAATGACTGATCCAGGTAACACTCATCAATGGCAGAATGTTTTTGAGGAACTTTAAAAGGAGAGATCAGGTTGGCAATATCTGACCCCACTGGTCAATCACCAAAAATAAAACAACCAGACATGATGCCCCTTCTGATGTAACTCAGCGCTACCTTTGAAGTATTTAAAAAAAAAATTAATTAAGAATCTGGATCTAATGGACCAGGTTGGGTGAAACACAGAAGATAAAGGAATAAATTAAAGGACCACCATAGGAAAGCAATGAGCCAAATCTGGAAGGTAGAAAACTTTATAGGACAAATGATTCATGGAAAAGGTCAGAGATAAAAGAGATAAATATTATAGATTAAAAGCAAGGTAAAACATAAAATAAACACTATTTGTGGACTTTGTTTTAATTCTGATTTGAAAACCAGCTAAAAAAAATAATTGAGCTTTCCAGCAATGATGATCTCTCCATGAGAACATGCCTCTCAAAAAAGGTTGCCTTCATCTCTCTCCAGAAGAGAAGGGCAAGCCCAACAAGCACCCAGTGCAAAGCCCCATTTCCTCCTTCATGGATGTGAAATGCCCAGGATGCTACACACTCACCTCGGTCTTTAACCACGCACAAATGGTAGTTTTGTGTGTTGACTGCGCCACTGTTCTTGGCCAGTCTGTGGAAGGAAAAGCAAGACGTACAGAGGATGCTCCTTCAAGTAGAAGCAGCACTAAAAGCACCTTGAATCAAGATGGGTGGAGGCGGGGCGCAGTGTCTCACTCCTGTAATCCCAGCACTTTGGAGGCGGGAGGCTTACTTGAAGCCAGGAGTTTGAAACCGGCCTGACTAAAAGCAAGACCCCGTAGCCGAGCGGTGGCACATAACATGTACTCCCAGCTATTCAGGCGGCGGAGGCAGGAGTTGGAGGTTGCAGTGAGCTAGGCCACTGCACTCTAGCTGGCATGAGAGAGCAAAACCCTGTCTCAAAAAAAATAAAAAAAAGATAAGTAGGAAACCATCCCAATAAACATATTTTTAATACCAAAAATAAAAAGTAATCGAGATAGTAAAGGGAATTTGAAAATGGACTGGATATTAGTCATATTCAGAAATTATTAATTATGTATATGTGATAATGGCATTGTCTATGGGTGGATTTTGTTTTTGCTTTGTTGTTTTAGACCTTTTCTGTCACAGGCATATATTGAAGTATTTATGGGTGATAGAATATGCTGCCTGGGATTTGACTTAAAAAATGTCTGGAAAAAAACCACACACACACACACACACAAACACACACACACACAAGCTTCACATCCAATGGCTTACAAGGAGTATTCTACCAGCTCTTTAATTTAAGGTAATGTAACAGAAAATCACAATGCTATTTAAAGTGTCCCAGAGTACTTAGAACATATTCAGTCATTTAATCCTCACAAAGACCCTCCGAGGCAGGGATTAACCTCACTTTACACATGAGGCCACTGAGGCACAGACCTATGAAGAATCTGGCCCCGGCTCGCACAGTCGGAGGTGGTGGCGACAGCTTTGAAAGCAGGAGATCCAGTCCCAGAGTAAGTGTCCCCCACCGGGGGCTGCCACATGTGGTCCTTGTGAGTAGCACCCCCTGGAGCTGTGCAGAACACAGCACAGCCTTCAAGAATGTGCGCATGAGCCTGCCTTAACCACTGTGCAAGGCAGCCTTCATAGATGAACAAATGAATGGATAAATATATGATGAATGAATGAATGAACTTTCTTCCTTTAGTCTTACTGGTTCCACCCTTAGCAGATGGACTCCCCAAATCCCGCCTTGTTCTCAAGAAGGCTGGAAGCAAAGGTATCCATGCCAGGGCTGCACTGAGTGAGTTCTAGCAACCTCTTTGCTAACTCTGCTTTACTGGTGGGAAACAAATCAGTTGTCAAAATTGCTTGATAAGAAATGAAGTGATATTGGTCTGGTTCCTTTTGACTACTCTGGCTTCTTCCAACTGAGAGGGACCGCGGTCAGCTCTCTGTCAGAAACTCTGGCCTAGAGATAACACAAGGGGATACAAAAGAATCCGGAGGCCCACCTGCCCCAACTTACTTCCCTCCTTGGACTGCTTCTGTGCATGGAACTCCTGCCGTTGGCTTCTCTTCCCTGCATTGAGGACCAGTCAGAACGTGAATCTGTAAGCTGAGGGTAACAGCACACAGGCAACTCTTGTTAACACTTTTTCCATAAGCCCAGATCGCTTTAATAAACTAAAAGAAAGTAGGAGCAAGAGGATTGCGGTCCAGATGGGTATGTTGGGGGGAGAGAGAAATCACAAAAAAAGGCCCAAGTGTGGAGCTATTTGTTGAGAAAAGTCTTCCTCTGTCTGGTGCCATTTTGGAGGAAGAGATGGCCAGGGAAGATGGGGCCAGGCAGCATGTGGGCATTGGGTGACCAGCAGAGGCGATCTGGAAGACCAGGAGCCGTTAGAAGACTGAGAGGTTGTGATTCTTCAGGGGAAGTTCCTCCCCATTTCAGATGGTCTCTGGGGAGGCTGTCAATCACGGTGTCTAACCCCTCCTCTCGGCAAGTGGGTGCAGCCCGCTCTCCTCTGGAGGCACGTGGCTGAGCCAGCCTCTGCCTCCCCCCATTCGATTCTTTTCCTGCCTGGGTATTGTACGTGGCCACCGGATCTGACCATTTCTTCTAATCTCCACTTTTGTTAGTTATAATTGGCTATTTCACCCTTTCCATATCTACATACGGATAGTGTATTAGGTTACTAGGACTGATAGAACAAAGCACCACAAACTGGGTATCAAACAACAGAAATCTTAATCTTAAACAACAGAAATTTATTTATTTATAGTTTTGGAGGTGCGAAGTCCAAAATCAAGGGGTGAGCAGGTTTGGGTTTTTTCTGAGGCTTCTCTCCTTGGCTTGCAGATGACCTTGCTCTTGCTGCGCCGTCACCCGGCCTTTCCTCTGAGCATGCGCATGTCTGGGGGCTCAGACCCCGTTGCGAAGATTCTTTTTTCCTCCTCTGCCCAGATACCAACTGCTTCCTATAAATCTGGCTTGTCTGTAGGATGAGCAATTTAGCCACACTCCTCTGCTTCTCAAAAACAAATCAATTTCTTTTTCTGCAGCATCATTTCTCCACTTGCTCCTTTGAGTCCCTACTTCATTTTTTTTTTTTTTTTTTTGCTAAATCCTCACTACTTTTGTCATCTAAGTCTCTTGATGCACCAAAAATAGAGTTTGCATTTTTGTTTCTCATTCTCCCTGATGCTCCAGGAAAAAGAAGAAGACATGCAGACTGTGCCTGATCCTACTCTAACAGAAATCCTGATTTTTGTGGCTCTCCAATGAATTTCTTCCTACAGATCTGTCCATTCTACTCGACCCTGAGTTCCTTGGGGGAATGTGTCTTATTTCTCTTTGCCTCCATAGCACCCAACGCATCAGGGGTTTTTTTCACTGAGTGTTGAATGAATAACACGTGGGTGATCTTTATCTTCAAGGAACTCATGGTGTAACGGGGATGAAAGTCACCTGATGTCCCACGTCTTCCTGCCTTCTGAAGTCATCCTGACCTGTGGTATCCAACTACAAATGCCTCAAACCCCACTCCCACACGCTGTGGAAAACCCTGGGGTCCTGTGCTTTTCTCTGGATGGTACTCATGGTCGCCTTTTGTTCCCATTTCCTGCTCTTGTGAAGTCTCAACATCTGTTTCTCAAGGCGACTTGCTTTTTTCCTTCTTGTGCCCACTCAGGATAGATCATGTCCTGCGTCCCGTCATTTCTTGCAAATGCTACTTGCTTGCCGCTCTCAGGGCATTCTTGGGGAACTGGAAGCAGGGGTGGTACCAGAAGAGAACTCATTAAACCGCAGCAACATGCAGCACGAAACACATCCTGGTCCTTAAACGTCCCTCTGCTACCCCTGTCTCCTGAGACGTCTCACTGCTCTCTCTTTTTTTATTGTGGCAAAATAAATAATAACATAAAATTTACCATTTTAACCATTTTTAATTGTACAGTTCAGTGGCATTAAGTACCTTTACATGGTTGTGCAACCATCGTCACCATCCACCTCATCGTCCCACACTGGAACTCTGTCCCCCTAAATAGCAACTCCACATCCCTTCCTTTCTCCAGCCTCTGGGAACCACTATTCTACTTTCTGTCTCTATGAATTTGACTAGTAGAGGTACCTTGTGTAAGTGGAATCATACAATATTTTTCCTTTTGTGTCTGACTTATTTCACTTAGCATAACATTTTCAAGGGTCATCCGTGTTGTATTATGGATCAGAATTTCATTCTTTTTGAAGGGAGAATAATATTCTATTGCATATACCACATTTTGCTTATCCATTCACCTCTTGATGGAAAGTTGGATTGTTTCCACATTTTGGCTGTTGTGAATAATGCTGCTAGGAAATTGGAAATTGGTATATAAATATCTGCTTTCATTTTTTTGTGTATACACCCAGAAGTGGAACTGCTCATTCAAATGATAATTCTATGTTTAAGTTTTTGAGAAACTATCATACTATTTTCAGTAGCTGCACCGTTTTACATTCCCATAAGCAGTGCACAAGGATGCCAATTTCTCCACATCCACACCAGCATTCATTGTTTTCTGTTTATTAGCTAATGGCCAGCCCAATGGGTATGAAGTGGTGTCTTATTGTGGTTTTGCTTTGCATTTCCTTAATGATTAGAGCAGCTGAACATCTTTTCATGTGCTGATTGGCCATTTGTATATATTCTTTGGAGAAATATCTGTTCAAGTCCTTTGCCCATTTTTGAACTGGGTATTTTGGGTTTTATTGTTGCTACTGTTGAGTTTTAAGAGTTATCTATATATTCTGGATATTAATCCCTTATCAGATACGTAATTTGAAAATATTTTCTTATATTATGTAGGTTGCTTTTTTATTCTGTTGATAGTGTCCTTCGATGCAAAACAAAAAGTTTTAATTTTGATGAAGTCCAATTTGCTGTTTTTATTTTTGTTCCTACAATTTTGGTGTCATATCCAAGGAATCATTGCGAAATCCAATGTCGTTAAACTTCTTCCTATGTTTTCTCCTAAGAGATTTATAGTTTTAGCTCTTATGCTTAGGTCTTTAGTCTATTTTGAGTTACTTTTTGTATTTGGCATTAACTTAATTCTTCTGCATGTGGATATCCAGTTTTCCCAGTACTATTTGTTGAAAAAACCCTCTTTTCCCTATTGAACAGTTCTGACACTCTTTCAAACATTATTTGACCATATAGGAAAGGGTTTATTTTGGGGCTCTTTTTTCTGTTCCTTTGGTCTACATGTCTGTCTTTATCTTAGTACCACATTGTTCTTATTACTGTAGCTTTGTGGAAAATTTTGAAATCAGGAAGTGTGGGTGCTCCAACTTTGTTCTCTTTTCTCTCTCAAGATTGTTTTAGCTATTTGGGGTCCCTTAAGATTCCATATAAATTTTAGGATACATTTTTCTATTTCTGCAGAAATTGTCATTGGGATTTTAATAAGGATTACATTGACTGTAGATTGCTTGGGTAGGATTGACATCTTAACAATAGTAAGTCTTTCGAGCCATGAACAGAGAATATCTTTCCATTTATTTATGTCTTTCTTAACTTATTTTAGCAATGTTTTATAGTTTTCAGTGTACAAGTATTTTGCCTCCTTCATTAAGTTTATTCTTAAGTGTTTTATTCTTTTTGATGCTATTGCAAACGGAATTCATTTCTTTTCTTTTTTCTTGGGGATGGGGGTCTTGCTATATTGCCCTGGCTGGTCTCAGTCTTGAACTCCTAGGCTCAGGTGATCCTGCCACCTCAGCCTCCTGCATAGCTAGATTACAGACATGAGCCACCGAGCCTGGCTAGAATTATTAGGTCATTAAATATGAAATTTCTGATTTTGAATCAAAAGTGTAGTTTATTATTTCTCAAATAAGAAGCAGTACAACTAATCAAAGTATGCGTCTAAACTATCAACACAGTTTTGCCATGTCAACAGTAGTTTGTTTATGCCAGCAGCAAAGAAGCCTGGACAGTGAGTGGTGATGAAATTGCGAAAGGCATTTTCCACAGCTTATTGAGAATGGAATATTTTTCTTTGCAAGACGTGGTCCAAAGCCTGGAAGAAGTGGTAGTCAGTTGGTGCAAGTTCTGGTGAATAAGTACCACAAGAATGGAAAAACAAACACCACATGTACTCACTATTAAATTGGAACTAACCAATGAGCACACGTGCACAGAGGGAAGTAAAACTCCTGTGGAAAGTAACCAGGGGGGAGGGTGGAGTAGGGGAGGGGAATAAACCAACCTAATGGGTACTATGAACACTATCTGGGTGACGGGCACGCCTATAGCCAGGACTCAAGCATCACAAAAACAATCCATGTAACCTAAGACATTTGTACCCCTTAATATTTCGTAATAAAAAAATAATGGATTCTTTTTGACAATCGCAAGCATTCGGCACAATGGTTGGATAAAGATGAAGTGCCGAAACACAGTCCAAAACCAAATATTCATTTAAAAAAAGCTCCTGCTGTCTGTTTGGTGGTCCAGTGCTGGTATTATCCACTACAGCTTCATGCAACCTGGTCAATCCATTACAGCGGATGTCTACTGCAACCAGGTGGATGAAATGATGAGGATGTTTGCAATTGAGAGCAGCTGAGATTGGTCAGTAGAGACAGGCCAATCCTCTTGTAAGACAGTGGTCAACCACACGTCACACAAACAACGCTGCTCAAACTACAGAGCTGGACTTGGAAACTCTTTCTCATTGCTGTTTGCTTCTCCTAGGAACCCCAGCCTCTTGCCATCTCGCTTCCCCTTGCAGCAGTATCTCCCCATGCCCTTCCTCTGGGATTGTCCATGGAAACTTCAACTTCTTGCATCATTAGGCCAGGAAGCTAGTTTCCTTAGTCTAACTCCTCTGCTTCCGATCCTCTATTGCTCTGCCACTGTTCTCCTCCAGGCCACACAGTTGTTCCCCTGGACTACTGCAGTGGCCTTTCACCTGGCCTCCCACATCATTCTGGGCCATCTTCAGCCCACACTTTACAGCCAGAATGTTCTTTCCAAGACAATAACGTGATCACACCACTTCCCTACTTAAAATCAATCAGTGGTACCCATTGTCCTTCAGATAAGAGTCCAAACCCTTGACATGCTCCCAAGGCTCTGTGTGAGTCCAGCCTGCCGGCTCCTCACCCTCGTCTCCTGTGGCAGTCCCTCCTGCCCCCCAGCCATGCTGGTTTTCCTTCAGGTCGTCAAAGGCTCCAAGTTCTCTCCAGTGGCCAGACCAAGGTTGTGCCTTCTCCCCACCAGCTCCTCTCTCCTCATCTTTCCTTTGGCTACCATCTCCCACTCCTCCTTCTCCCTTACCTCTCCATGTACCCTGCCCTTTCCTCTCCCTTTGTGGCACTTACAACACTTACAAATTTTGCCTAATGTCTGCTTTCCTGGCTAGAGTGTGAACTCTGTGAAGGAGGGACTGTTCCTGTCTTGTTCACTACTCCATCTCTGACTCCTGATGCAGTGTGTGGCACGAATGCTCAATAAATAATTATAAATTGAACTGAACATCTAAAAGAATGCTGTGACTGCCCACTGGTGCCATGGTCGCTGGTGATATTGAGAAATTCCCAGTGACTCAGAAGTGGAATCCTCACTCTTCTAAAGAAATTAAAAATGCTGCATTACGTTCAAATGCAGGTGCCAGAATTCCGCCATTTCAAAGGGGAAAAATGAAAAAAAAAAGTGCATCCAAAGCTGCCCAGCTGGTGCTTACAGGAACATTGCTCTGAGATGTTTCTTTCTTCACCCAGGAGAGAATATTTGTTAAGCCATGTTTCCAGAATACTACAGTTGCATGCAAAATGCCTCAGCTCCTGCTGATAAAGTGATTTCTGCAGAGAACTGACTGCCTTCCAAGAGGAAGGACGGGCTCCTGAGTTGCCTCTGAAAAAGATGAAAGAATTTCCAAAATAGCAGCTTAATGTTGTACCACATATGGGATTTGCAAATTTACAGCTGGTTGGAAAATCATTTCCGGCTTCAAACCATTTGAGTTACTGCCTCCGTGGCTTCAAGCACCCAGAACTTTATTTATCTCCTGGTTGCCATGGGTTTCTCTGCCTTTTTCCTCCCCCAGCTGCTCCTTGCTGGTGATTACTTCCAGTTGTGTAACACTAGCATTTGATTAAGTGTCCACATAGAATATAAAATCCATAGGGGTGGTACCACGTCTGAGCTTTATCCCTTTGGGCCTGCAAATAGCTGGATCTTAATATACATTGTTGAATAAATGAGTTCCCTATCAAAAGGTTGTATATTAATCAAAAAAAGCACAGGGAAGAGACTCACCCATTGGTATAAAAGAGAACATTGATTCTAACCTACACTCTCAATTTAAATATGCTTACTCATACCCATATTATACATACTCCCTGTTCCAGTTACTACTGCTACGTAACAAACTACCCCCAAACTTAGTGGCTTAAAACAACAGTATTTTTTTTTTTTTTTATTATGCTCACAGATTATATGGGCCAGGAATTTAGACAGGGTGCAAAGAGTATGGCTTGTCTCTGCTGCATGCTGTCAGGGGCTTCAGCTGGGGGACTCAAAGGCTAGGGTGACTCAACAGGGGGATGTAACCATCTTGAGGCTCCTTTGTTCACATGTCTGGTGCCTGCTGCTGACTTGAAGACCAGATTCCTGACCAGAGCACCCACCTATGGTCTTTCATGTGGCTTGGGCTTCCTCACAGCATGGTGGCCTCGGGGTAGTTAGACTTCTTACATGGCTGGAAGTATTCCAAGAGCAAGGTAGAAGCTGCATCACTTTTTATGACTCAACCCCAGAAGTCACAGTGTCATTTCCTGCCATACTCTATTAGTCAAAGTAGTCTCAAGGCCACTGAGATTCAAGGGGAAGGGACATCAACTCCACCTCCCGGTGGGGGCAGGGCCAGGGTGCATTGTAGAAAAGAATGTAGGATGGGAGAGATTTTTGCAGCCATCTTTGGAAAATGCAATGTGGCCCGCTCCCTCCCGCTTCACCTGCTGATAAGTGGGTAGCCAACTTCCGTGCACTGGGTGTTGGAGTGTGACCTGTAGGCAAGGCAATCCTGTGCTCATACTGAACCTTTCTTGGGGCTAATTTTTTTCTTTTCAAGAAGGAGTCCCTGTTCTCACCTCCTTCATCATGGTTGATTTTGGCTCATGAAACCAACGTCTCCCACCTGTGCTATTTATCAAGACAGGGTAAGTGTGCTTTTGGAAAAAAAAGACAAAAAATCTTGGAAAAAGTTTTTGAAATGATTTCCCTTTAGATATTATGCATATTATTTATCGCAAAGACTCTGGGAAGTCCTGCTGAAGTCTTTCAATTTTATTTAAGTTGGGCCCTCATTAGGCCGTCTTCAGAGCAGGAGCTGCGGCCTCACTAACACTAAGTCTTAGCTGGGTTCATCCCCAGCGAGGAGGCTTCGGCTTTCCCAGAGGAAACAAAATCACGTCTGTTCCCACCGCCATGTTGGCTTCCGTTTTGTGCTGAGACATCCAGGAAGATGCCAGAACGCGTGCAAAGAACATGACGGGGTGAGGAGAGGTCAGCAGGGCATGACAGGAATGAACCTGGAGGCTCAGGCCAGTGCCTGGGGATTCATCTTCGAGGGCCTGGAGCAATGGGGTGGGAGGAAGAACACAAATCTGGCCCCAGGACACCTGAATACCTATCTGACCTTGCCCCTTCCCGGCTGCGTGACCTGGGGCAAGTCACCTGCCCTCACTGGGCCTCAGTTGTCCTCACTTTAAAATAGATGGTAGATTAGTTAACCTTTGAGCACAGTTGGTATTATCCCCTAAAGCTGAGCAAATGCATACCCTATGACTTCGAAATCCCAAAAGACATGTACAAGAACGTTTATAGCTGTGCTTTTGTAGTAGCTGCACACTGGAAATTACCTGTCTATTCACAGTAAAATGGATAAATATGTTGTACTACATTCACCCAATGAAACACCAAGTGACAAAGAAAAAGCCATGGGCTACAATTACATGCAAGAACGTGGAAGAATCTCACAAACATGGTCTTAGCAAAAAAAAAAAAAGGTACAAATGTTAATACTACATGATTCAATTTATATAAATATCTAAACACAGGAAAAAACCCAATCTAAGATGTTAGAAATAAGGACAGTAGTTATCCTTAGGGTTCTAGTGCATGCAAGTAAGTACAGGAGTGCTCCCAGGATGATGTCCTATTTCTTGATCTAGGTGCTGGTTACTTAAACTTTATTAAAAATTTACCAAACAAGAATATTCCAGGCAGCGTGGTGGCTTATTGGGAAAATCTCAAAGGTGGGAATTAGGAGACCAGAGTCTGTTCGCAGCTCTCCACTGACCATCTAACTTCCCTTCTTTGGGCCTCACCCTCTAACATATGTAAAATGAGGGAGTTGAACTGGATGATATAGAAGGTCTGGTGGCTCCCAGGGGCAGCCATCTGTTCACCCCCAAATCAACCCACATCAGTCATACACACCACATGTCAAAATGAGTCCCCCTCGGGTCACTAACCAAAAGCAACGCCAGTTTAGGAGACCTAGAATGGCCACTGGAGGTCCATGTCCTCTCACCACACTGGACAATTCTTGCCCACCGGCCCACAGGGTTGTCATGAGGATAGCCTATGACAGTGTGTGGCAGAGATGTAGCATAAACTGACAGAGATTGTTTATTATTGTGTTATATCTGCTCAAATCAAGCTCATAGTCCAGCTCCTCATTAGAGAGACTGAATCGAGGAGTGGTGGAGTGTTGATGATGCCAATGATTGCTCAAGGTGTAAACATTCTGTCTGAAGAAAGTTTCAGACCAACAGGTTGAAATTCAGGGGATGGAGATAGGGCCAACTGGCTGGGTGTTGAAATCAGTGAAGCAAACAGAAATTTCCACGAAGTCTTTGCAACATTGGGCAGAGTGGTCTTGTCAGGTGC
The DNA here is from genome assembly GCA_004363605.1 of Indri indri. Classification (NCBI taxonomy): domain Eukaryota; kingdom Metazoa; phylum Chordata; class Mammalia; order Primates; family Indriidae; genus Indri; species Indri indri. The sequence continues at coordinate 10,411 of RJWJ010005555.1, read as the reverse complement.
TGGGCGGTGGCTGCCCTGGCTATGGTCCCTGTGAGACCTTCACCCTGTGCTTCCTGTAGGGTATTTGGGATTTGGCCAGTGAGTGACACCCACCAGTCAGCTTAGGCTGCATGAGCTCCCAAGCCGTGACAGTCACCAACACTTACCAAGTGCTTAATAAATGCCAGGCCCTGTGCTAATCGTCTTACAAACTGGTTCCATCTAGTCCTCCCAGGAGCCCTCTGAGCTGGGTCCTCTTCTCATTTCATTATGTAGATGAGGAGACTGAACTTCAGAAAGGCCACACGTTTGCCAGGATCCAAGGTAGTCTTCTGGCTCCTAGAACCTGATACAGCCTTTGGCTCCAGGGAGTCTACACTGTTGCCTACTCCATGGAAATAATAATGTTGTACAAGGAGGCAAGCAGCAAACACAGTCTCCTGAAATCTTCAGTGGCTTGTGGGATTGAGGCGGGTATTATCACCCCTACTTTATAGCCGAAACTGGCCCAGCAGTGTGGACATGTGCAAAGTCACACACAGGAAGGGGAAGATTTAAATCTGGCTGGCCCAACCCAAGAGTCCTTGCCCTTCATCCCTCTGCCCTCCTGATCCTTCCTGAGCCTTCACTTGGAAGTGACCCCTCCTTTCTTGGGATTCTGTGGCTCTTTGAGCCTCTCCCCCAGTGCACACGCCCCGAGGTCTATGTGAGTAGCGCATAAGACCCCACCCTCCCGACCAGCTGGAGGGCTTTGAAAGGGCAGGGCCGGGGTGTTTTCTGTGTCCCCATGCCAAGCGAGCAGAGAAGGCAAGCTAAGTTGCATGGGGTTCAGAGCGGGACTATAGAGAAACTTGCTTGTAGAGTCCTTGGGCAGAAGAAACTAGCAGGAAGGACCCTGGGACCTTATTGGCAGAGAGGAGTGAACTGGGACACAGATCTCAGTTGGGGAAGGAGGTGATAGGAATTCTGGTGCTTTGGGCATTAACCGCATGGACAAGGACTTAGGGAGGAATAGGGGAAGTCAGTACAGAGGGTAAGAGATAGAAGAGGCTCTAACAGTGGATGCCAACCCACAGCCATGGTCTCAGGAGCTTCCTAGAGACCCCCATGCTCACACTTCTGCTCTTTGGACTGCCCTCTCAGGAATGCCAGAAAGACTGTGGCTTCACCCCACTGTGACCCCTCTGTCCGCATGGTTTATCCTCAGTGCTGTGCAGAGGCTTCGTCAGAGGCAGCGGGCACAGCCAGCAGAGGCAGAAGGGGACCAGGACGGGAGGAAGGCAGCAGCCATCCTCACCACGTGGCCCAGCGCCCGCCAATCCGCACTGAGGAGCCAGGGCTGCAAAACCCTCTTGCGGACTGTCTAGGGCCGGGAATGACGCAACTGCACACCTTGCTGCAAGTTAACACCGCTCCAAGAGATCTCGAAAAGAGGAAGAGCGGTTTGGTGAAGTCCAAGCTGCCCCGGGAACCAGGGCTCAGCCCTCGACATGTGTGTGATGGGGCAGGCCGTCCACTCCTCCTGCAGCCGCGTGCGGAGGGGGCCGGATGGGATGGGTGACTTTTTCTACTTCTTGGGGCTTTGGAAACCCCGAGGTTCTGCAAAGAGGCCAGGTGGGCATAGCCCGGGGACTCTCACCCTCCATGACGCGGCTCCTCTCCTGCCCGCTTTCTGTGCTTAGCTGATCGCCATCCGGGCAGGACTCTCCTCGGGCTGTGCCCTCCGAACCACTGAAGCAGGGCTGAGCGCTCTTCCTCTTTCCCTCCCTCTGCGGATGCGGCGCTCGCACACGTGCGCAAGGCCACAAAGAAAGCTCGCCCAGCTCTCTCTCTACTGCACATTCCCAGCAATATAGTCAAAAATCGAAACTACAGAAAGGAATGAAAATGTGGGTGCACAGCCATCGTCTAGATGCCTCATTTGAGGGCAGCCAAGGCCCCGCGCACTGGGCTGTCCCAGGTGAGCCAGCCGAGCCGCAGGGCTCCCTCTTCTCTTCTACACCTTTCTCTGCTTCTAGCCCCGGCCTAGGCTAGCTCCTCCATAATCCTCTCCCCTAGAGCAGGCAATCTTTGAGCTTGGAGAAGCGAAGTGCTGTGATGCTTCCTCCCCCTCCTGGGGCAGATGGCAGAGGAAAGGCTGCCACGGTGGTCTGGGACCCAGGGGACTGCCCGCTTTTCCAGATTTCTGGCACACCCTGGATAGTGCAACTGAAAATCTGATGCAGCAAAAGCAGTTACTCTCCTGAGAAGGCAAGCGGAGCTTTCCAGGCCTTATTTGCCATAAGATCATCCATCTCTTTTGCAATCTTGCTTAAAAAGTCCCCAAGGATGTGACTGTTCCCTCCTGCCTGGTCTCTGGGTTCTGAGCCAGCTTAGAGGGTCTCTGGTTCTGTGGGCTCCATCCTCCCTGTGATGTTGGCCACAGTAAGAGAGACAAGGAAGAACAGGACTTCAGCAAATCAACTTTCAGTGGTGCAAAAATGACTTCACCATAGCCTCCCGCATTTGGCATAGAAGCTCAGAAGGAACAAAATACCTCTGCTGGGAAACAGGACTTCCTGGAGTCCCAGGTCTGCTCGCGCATCCTCCCGACACTCCAACCCCTGCCATTTCAAATGAGACTCTAGGTGGAAGACCTGCGAGGGTGTCTCCCCATTTATCAAACCTTTATAAGCCAGTGGAGGCTGGGGAGCTCCTTTTTCAGAGACTTGTCTCTCCTCTTGGGTGGGATAGATAGACCAGGCCTCTCTCTGGTGCAGAGAAGAGTTGATTTTTCCCATCATTGTGTCCTTAGAAAGTGGGGCTGCTGAGAACAAGATTCCAGACAGCTCTGGAGGAGATGCTTTGGCTGTGAAAGGAGGCTGAATCTGAACAGATGCTCCTGTTCCTATTCATGTCACCCCTCTAGAACAGAGCGCGTGCTTCCAGCCTGTGAGAGCAGTGCGGTGGCTGGATCTCTGTGGTGTGTCACTAGGGCTTGAGTTCCTTGGAGATGGAACTTACTGACTTCCTGGGGCCAGGCTTTGCTCAGAGGTGGTGAAAGCCTGTTTTTCTCTGGCCTCTGGAGGTCAGACACAGAAGCAGCCTGCGCTGCTCACCAGTGCTGTGTGTCCCCACCATCCTCTGCTGATGGCTTGTCCTGGCTGGGGGAGAGTGTGGTGGCCACACCCACTCCAGCAAAGGGTCTGGTGAGAAGGTGCCTGGCAGTGTCTCCAAGCTGGTCACCAGCTGGGCTGCTTTTCTACGCCTCTGGTGACTCTTCCAGCTCACCTGATGCTTGTGGATGAGGTTAACACCCTCGGTGATTTCTGGAAGCTGCTCCCACTTGTCTGTGCAGATTTTCTCATTGGCTAGAACCATTCTGGGGTCCATGAGTTAAATCACATTCAGTTCGGTCCAGAAAATAGCCTGGTTGTAAAACTCCATGTTCAAGGAGCTATCAGCTACCTAACAGCTTGTCAGGACTACAGCAGGTTTTTTTTTTTGTTTTTGTTTTTGTTTTATTCTTTTTTTTTTTGAGACAGAGTCTCACTCTGTTGCCCTGGCTAGAGTGCCGTGGCGTCAGCTTAGCTCACAGCAACCTCAATCTCCTAGGCTCAAGTGATCCTCCTGCCTCAGCCTCCTGAGTAGCTGGGACTACAGGCATGCGCCACCATGCCTGGCTAATTTTTTTTTCTATGTATTTTTAGTTGTCCAGCTAATTTCTTTCTATATTTTTTTAGTAAAGACAGGGTCTCGCTCTTGCTCAGGCTGGTCTGGAACTCCTGAGCTCAAACGATCCGCCCGTCTTGGCCTCCCAAAGTGTTAGGATTACAGGCGCGAGCCACTGCGCCCGGCCAGGACTACAGTGTTAACACAGATGGTGTGGCTTTGCAACAGGAGAAGGCCAGCCCCTCAGACTTGTGCTGCATCTGTGACACGTGCATCTCTGAGCTAACTGTTTGGGCGACACATGCCCCTCATCACCCTCCAGGGTCCCTGGTGTCCCAGCCCAGGTGAAGCGGGGCATGGGTTGGCCATTACTGCAAACTCTCAGGAACCCAGGCTGCGATCCCAGGAAGGGTCTTAGTCAGTAGTTGACCGGGGGACAGTCCAGTGGCAGGAGCATGCCTCGGGGAGTTCCCCAGACCTGCCTTGAATCCTAGCCCTGCTCCTTGCTAGCTGCTGACCTAGTTCTGGGCCTCAGGGTACAAGGGGCTTGCATTCATTCCCTCCCTCTCAAAAGCTCTGGGATTCTGCCCTGCAGAATGGGAACTGGCCTATTTTGCCTGAGTGCACTGTTTTCCAAAGCAAATAAACTCTGCTTGCTAATTACCTGACCTACATTCCCTGTGATTACAATGGCAGGTGGCAAGTCTGCAGTTTCTAAGAGACTTGGAAAGGAGGTAACGGGGAGAACTCAGAAGTGGGGCCCCAAGGCTCACAGGGCTTGAGCAGCATCCTGAAGTTTCGCTTGATGCTACTCTCCAGAAAAAGCCATATTTTAGAAGATCCCCTTAGTCTTTAAACACAAGCGAGAGCTGTCCTAATTTTTTCCTGGTTATAAAAAATGAATTTATTACATATTGCGTTACAGACGTGACGACTTCGGAAGCGAGGGTCTGCTGGAGCCCCGCTGCTTCCTTCCTCCTGCCTCCGAGCCCCCAGGATAACACGGTCGACGGTTTGGCTCATATTCTTGTGGGTATTTTATCTGCAGAAACAAAGATAAATCTATTATTTTATGAAAACGAGAACCACAAAAAACGTGCTGCCCTGAAGGTTGCTTTTGATATTAACTGTGTATGTTAGACATCTGTCTGTGCCAGTACATGTTGGTTTATTGCACTCCTTTTAACAAGAAGAGGTCTTCTTAATGCATCGAGAAATCTCGAAAAGGGAGGAAACAGTGAAGTATATAAAGCGTGTTTTCTTTTATTTTTCATATTATTTCTGCTGTATTGGGAACAGCAGAACATCTGTGATCAGTTTTCACATGCTTTAGATATCAATACATTTTTAAAAAATCATGGGAATGATAGTTGGACTGTTATAGGGAATCCATGAATAAACCGATAAGACTCAATAAGCCATTTTGACTGTTCCTTGTTGTTATTCCATTTTTTCTTCAATTGAACTGTTTAGACAGTGAAAAACCCTCTGAGGTAGACAGAATAGTGGTCCCCAAAGATGTCCATGTCCCAGTCTCTGCAACCTCTGAATGTTACCTTACATAGCAAGTAGGACTCGGCAGATGAGACTGAATTAAGGATTTCGAGATGGGGAAATTATCCCGGATTATCCAGGGTTGGCTCAGTGTAATCACAGAGGCCCTTATACGAGAAAGAGGGAGGCAGGGGGGTTGCTGCATTGCTGCTGGCTTTGAAGAGGGAGGAAGGGGCCGCAAGCCAGGAAGCAGCCTGCAGAAGCCGGAAGAGGCAAGGAAACATTCTCCCCTACAGCCTCCGGAAGGGATGCAGCCCTTTCAGCACCTTAATTTTAGCCCAGGAAGACCCATTTCACACTTCTCATCTCCAGAACTGTAGGATAACACATCTGGCTCTTTTAAGCCTCTGAATTTGTGCTAATTTGTTACAGCAGCCAAGGGAAACTAGTACACTTTCATTCATCTTGCTGTGTCTGACACTGTGACACATCTGTGGTTCCGGATGACCAGGAACTAACCCAGTATTCAGCACAGCACAGTATTCTGGGCGAGCCAAAGTTTGTGTGTGGAACTCCTATTAGGTTATCGAAATCAAAAAGAAAATGACAGGAAGAGCCCACTGCCCACCAGGAGCATGTGCATGGAACCGGAAGTCCATGGACTCAGGTTTAAAAGTCTCCCAGACACGTAGATAGACTTGATTCAGTCGCCCTACTTAATGGTTGAATCACAGAGGCTCTGTGAGGTCACTTGCCCAAGGTCTTGGGGTGGGCTATGGTCTAAGTAAAAGATGGTCTTTTTGCCCCAGTTCTGTGATGGTTCCTCTGATCCTTAAAGGAACATTCTGGGCTTGCCACAGGGCCCTCAGCATCTCAGTAGACGTGTGGGGCATCTACTCTCTGCCAGGCTTTGGGTCTGGGCACCAATGAGGGAGTTGGGAGGGGGAGGGAGGCCCTCCTGTGCAGCCCACCTGTCCCTCATCCCCCTGGGCTGGCAGCGTGACAGGTTCCCTGCTCAGGATCACCCGTGGGTGGGGGGTGGTACCTGAATCCTGGTTCCCTGTGGTTCTGGATGACCAGGAGCTAACCCAGGCCTTCTCCCTGGGTGGTCAGGACTTGTGTTTGGTTTGAATTTCCCAATGCTGTCCTGTGGGGCATCAAAGAAGGGAAGGCTTGGCAGCTGCATCTTCAGCTGTGACATCACAGAGAACTTCCCAACTTTTCCTTTGACCACTGGAACCTCAGAGGTGATAGCCAAAAGAGAAAAGTAGGTCACTTGATACAAAGTGGGGGATTTATTCCTAGGTCTCCAGATTTCTCTCTTGGACAAGGAAAGTGACATTAGGCTCTCAGCACCTTGGAGGTCAAGGCTGATGGGATCATGTATAAACAAGGGCAGTTGTGTAACTCAGTAGCCACGTCTTTTCTCTCCGCCTTTGACTTATTAAATCACTCCAAGCACCGATGAGCTGGGCTTTGGTTGGGCTGCTCATACTTTTAAAGTAGCACAATTCAACAAGAAAAGCTGGAGATGGAAGCCACATCACATTGGTCAGGCATCTACTTTCTAGGCACTTTACAGACACTATTGCTAGAGTCAGGTTCCTGGTGTCCATTACCCTGCCCTGCTCAGGGTTCTAGCAGATGGAGTAAACACATGTGGCTGATTGGGGAGCAAACTGTCTGCTCTATCATTAAACTCCTAAGTACAGGGCTCTTTTGTCAAATCAGTTTGTAGAAAATGACCTGAGCTCCTGCTTGACTGCTATCATTAAACTTTGCTTCCCTCTCTTCTTAGGTACACAGCTGGATCAATTTTCAGACTCCTTTGCAGCTAGGTGTGGCTGTGCATGGCAGATGTGTGGCTGTGTCTCCAGACACCCTTCAGGACAGGTCTTGCTGCCCAGCTGCAGGAAGTGCAGTCAGCAGTCTCTGAGTCAGCTCCACCAGGGTTGGCCTCAGCTGCAGAACTGATGGCCTCAGCTGCCTTGCCTGATGTCACACCCTTCCAGGAGCTGCCTACCTTTGGTGACCGCGTGAGGCCCTGACCATTTTGGCCCAACAGAGAACAGCTCTGATGGGTAACATTTGGGTAACATTTGCTCCAGAGCTCTCCACTGGGTTGGCCATTGTTTTGTCAGGACTGTGTCATGGTTCGACTTCTTCTGCTCAATTCTATTTCCCATCTCTTTCCTTTCACAGGCATTAACTCCTGAGAAACTTCACAAGCCCTCAAACTTCCTGTTAGCATCTGCCTCCTGAGAATCCAGCCTGCCTCTCTGTGTCACTAAGTTGTCTTTGACACAGTGTGAGCAGAAGTGGTGTGTGCTATTTTCAGGCCTGGCCCATGAAACTTTCTGGGAGGATCCATTTTGCCTTAGATGACTGATTTATAGACAGACGATAGGTAGGTAGGTAGGAAGTTGGGGCTCAGAGATATTGAGGTATATTCACATGGTCACATAACTAGCATATGGCAAAGGAGGACTCAATTCTAGGTCGAGTTAGACTCAGAAGTGGGATTCAAAACCTAGAACCACATCCTTTCCTCTGCTGAGGATGGCAACAAACATGTTTCCTTTGCCCCATACAATGTTTTGTTTGCTTTTGTTCTATTTTACTATATTTGGAGTTCACCTACTTATACTTGGGTTTTGTCATCTAGGAGGTTTTTTGTTTTTGTTGTTGTTTTAGGTAGGCATTTGAGGGCTGCATTCCCTAAATTCTTGCATGCCCAAAGATATTTTTGACTTTTTTGTTTGAAGGATAACTTAGGTGGGTACACATTAAATAATTTAATAATCCTTTCTCTTAGAACTCTTGTCATGGGTTTGTGACAAGTTTTTGTGCTGTTTGGGAGGATTATGACATATCTGAAAGAGATGTGTAGGAGCTAAGGTTGAACAAATTGGGTTGAACAATGGAAAGTCTTCAAAGGCTGATGTATTTTGACTTTGTGTTGTCGGCAACAGAAAGCCATGAGGGTTTCTGAGCAATGTGGTGGTAAGTTGTGTGTGAGTGGATTTGAGATGGAAGAGACTAGTCACAGAGACCAGATGAGAGCTACTGCAATGATTAGGTGGTCAAGGCTCAGACTAGGGCAGCAGCAGCGTAAACAGCTACACTGTGGGTTCAGAATTGATGGGGCTTGGCAACTGCTTGGGTATGAAAGAGACAAGGACAAAGGAGAAGGAGCTGTTAAAACAATGCCTTGGGTTAAGCTGGAATGAGCAGGTAGATGCTGTCATTTATGTGAAAGAGAAAGTGGAGCAGGAAGAGAAAAGGGGAACAGGGAGGAGGAGGAGAAGGGGAGCATGTGAGATCTGTGTGGCCACATTTTTGAGGAGCTGGTAGGAGCCTCAGGTGGAGCTGCCCAGAGGCTGCTGAAATCCGGGACTGGAGTTCAGAGCAGAGGTTAGGGCGGGGAACAGGGTGGAACTGGAAGGAGGTGTTAAGTCCGATGAATATGTCCGATGTAAAGCTTCTTTCCAAAGGTAAATCCTTAACCATTTTCTGGAAGGTGGTGTGAAATCAGCCTCTGAAGTTCTCTTTTATCGAACTTCGGTTTTCTTCTAGGCAGGGCCTGAACCGCAGCGTCTGAAGAGCAGGAGAATCCCGGGCTCCGTGGCATTCCCTTGCTGCTTGCAACTGAATTTAATTTCTGCTTTTGTGATTTTCCTTTTTTCTTGATATTTGCCAGAAATTTATCAATTTTTCAGTGTTTTCAAGGAAACTGCTCTTTGGTTCATGTCTCAGTTATACTGTTTTTGTTTCCTAACTTAATTATTTATTGATACTTTTATCTTCATTTCTTTTTTTTCTTTACCTACCCTCCCCCTTGAACTTTTATTTATTGAATTAGTTAATTTTACCTTTCGGTAATAAAAATTTTTAGAGCTATAAATCTCCCCACAAATACTGCTTTGCCCATATCCCAGGTTGTCAGATATATAGTGTTTTCACTGCCATGGTTTTATAAGCAGTTGTCACTATAGACATAATTTCTCTCTTGACCCAGAAGAAACTGTCATTCTGTACTATATTTTCAAATTCCAAGGATATCCATCATATTTTTTCTGGAAGACAAAGAGGGAAACAAAGGAAAGTAAATACAGCAATCATCCCTGTTTACACAGCTATTAAGTGTCAGATTTATGACTAGAATCCAGACTGACTGACTCCTGGTCTAATCTGCAAGAAAATGTTTTCTCTGCTTCCAGTGAAATAATTAAAGCTTGGGAATTAATGGCATGCCTCCTTAGTTGGGGGAGCACGTGAGATGGAAAATCGTGATGTTCAGAGTCAGACAGACATGAGTTCAAATTGTGCCTTGGCTCCTTGACAGCTGTGTGATCTTTGGCAAGCTTCTAGGCCTGAGTTTCAACTTCCTTATCTGTAATGTGGAGATAGTATCAATTTTATCCTGTTGTAAAGATTAAACCTAAAATCGTGTACATAAAATGCCACATACACCACAAGCGATCCATAAATCTTCATCTCTGCCCCTTTACTTAATTTCCTATAGATGTTCGAGGTACTGGATAAGTGGCTTAAGAAATGAAACAAAAGTAAAACCATGCACAATCCCAGTGGTAACTATTAACAAAGTGCAATATTTTGAACTGCCTGGTTCACACTGGAAAACACCTTAAATGCTGACGTGTAGGAGGATGGATCAACAAAATGTGGTACATGCATTTAATGATTCTAGTCTGCAGTTAAAAATGAATGAATCGGGGGGAAGGGGGGGAAGGGCAACATACGTAACCTAAACATCTGTACCCCCATAATATGCTGAAATAAAAAAAAATGAATCATATCTAAATATATCATTAAGGATAAATCTAGAAAAGACAATATTGAGTGAAGAAAGTTGTGGAAAGATATGTCTATTATGTATGTAACTGTAACAATACTGTATAGTGTTTACAGATTGGTACATTTATAATACAAACATAAAGATAGTGCGGGAAGGATTTGCCCAAACCACAGGTTAATGGGGAACAGAGAGGGAGTATACTGGGATTGGAGAAGGGCACAAAAGGGGCTTCAATTCCACCTGTAATTTTTAATTAAAAAAAACAATCTGGCAAAATGTTAACATTTGTTACATGTGAGTGTGGGGACATGGTCTTTCATTGTGTTAATCTCTGAAATTTTTCTGTATATTTAAAATAATTAAAAATATACTGCATTTATTTTTAAATTTAAGCTTACATCTTGTGATACATCTATAAAATAGTGTTTAAAACTCTTGCCTAGTGAGACATGTATAAGGATAAATTTT